>JACEGR010001811.1:0-151161 GCA_014170235.1 Listronotus bonariensis | reverse complement strand
TAAAACTTTTTATTTGAAATACCTTTTTTATCTTTTGGACAATCCACGTGGGTGTCTTAAGTTTGTTAACACGGGACTTAAAAACTTGAAGATTTGGGGGAAGGAAAGACCTCCGCTGGCAGTAGGTTCCACAGTATAGAAACTCTGGGGATAAAAGAGCGAACGAAATGGGAAGTTCGGGGCCTGTCCAATTGGACCGTATAGGGATGCATACGGGCGGCACCACGAGTCTCTCTGTTGGGAGCTGCAAGAGGAGGGACTATACTGGATAAATTGTCGGAGCAGAAGCCGTAAAAGTATCTATAGAAGAGCGATAGATCTCCTACAGCTCGACGATGAGCAAGAGAAGGAAGTCTTTGAGTAAGTAAAGGATCATTAATAAGACGAACAGCCCTTCTTTGAATGGCATCAAGAATGCTGAGGGTTGTAGGGGATGCCATTCCCGACATGAGAACAATATTCCAAAGAGGGTCGAATTCGGGACACATACAAAGTGTATTAATTGGAAGGAGAAAAGTACTTTTGGCTCGGAAAAGAATTCCAAGCTGTTTTGACGCCGTGGTGGCTATAGATACAATGTGTTTATGCCAGTTCAGGTTATTTTCAAATATGACGCCCACAAGGTTAAATGTGTCCCCGCTCTGCGAAACCTGGCCACTCATAAGCAAAGGGGGTGATGTTTTTTCGCGACAAGGAACATGATTGTGTTTTGGATGCATTAAATTGAACGAGATTTTTTGGCGCCCCAATCCAATATCAAATTAAGATCCTGTGAAAGAGATATCTGCATCGCCCTGCGTTTGCCTTCCAAGTCGGGTTGAAAGATTGGTTTGGGAACCTGAAAAGTGGAGTGAAGGGTACTATCGTCAGCATAACTTTGAATGGGATTGGTTGTAGAAGAAAGAATGTCGTTGATGTGAAGAATAAACAAAGTTGGTGCTAGTACTGAACCCTGAGTCCAGCATTAATGTCGTGAAAGCTTGAAGAGTGGCCATCAACAATGACTGATATACGTCGATTAGAAAGATAACTGGAGAGCCAAGAGCAGAGTTAAGTTGGAAGACTGTAGGAGGGAAGTTTATAAAGTGCGTCATGCCAGACTTGGTCGAAAGCTTTAGATAAATCAAGAGCAACGTTAAGGGTCTTTTAAAACAACTTTTTATTAACTAATTTGACGGAAAAAAGTTTTTCTATATAGAAAGTTCTGCTCTGATTTCAAAACCTAAAAAGCATCAGATACTAAATTGTTATTGTCTTCTACAAGGTTTGGCCAAAAATGTAATTTAAGTGCAAAGTACCTGTATTTTTCCTAATACCAAAAATTGCTTTAAATAAAAGATGTTTGGAATTATTAATAACTTTTAAATATGCACTTTGTATATTTAAATTTTTTTCTACCATAGGAGTAAAATTTTACATTTGGACATAAGACTACTCTTTTTTCAGACGTGTTAAATGTTTCATCACATTACGTGACGTCATATCCAGATTAGGGCAGGTCGTGTATTGTGACATGTAATAAATCAAAAGAAATAAATAATAGTTTAAAAAACTAAAAACACGCTTTTATATGCAACCGAACTAAAAATTAGAAAATAATTTTTCATTACAAAGAGTTTGTCACTTCAGAGTTAAATGCGTGGGGTGTCTTTTACTATTTTTTCATAACTTTTCCCTCATAGATATTTGCAAATAGAATAATTATAACATTTAATATATTAAGCACCCCACGCTTTTATTCTGAAGTGACAAACTCTTTGTAATGAAAAATTATTTTCTAATTTTTAGTTTGGTTGCATATAAAAGCGTGTTTTTTAGTTTTTTTAAACTATTATTTATTTTTCATTTTTTAGTTCGATATATCAATTAGTAGTTTATTCACTAAAAATTTTCTTCGCCATTTTGTCAAGAGTAGTATTAGGACACAGAGGATCTGTAAAGGAATTTATTTATCCTGGCGGTCCTAATCAGGATAACGGGATACTGTTTTTAAATTATTGCATTGTCATCGGTCCTTGATACGTGTGCAAAGTTTCAAAGAAATTGAATCGCTGGGAGTTGGTAAAAATTAGGCTCAAAGATTCCGTTACATAGATAGATAGATAGATAGATAGATAGATAGATAGATAGATACAACCCAAGCTAATAAAAGCGTGTTAAAAAAATATGTTTTATTTTGGACGTTAGAATATTTATCAAACTGTTTTATTTAATTTATAAAACTTTAAACTCATGGGAATTAAAATATTTGTAACCTACATTTAATACCGAACTCATGGGTAATATTTTACCATCTTTTTCTCCATTTGAAATTACTATACCATCTTCAAAATATGAGCTTGTTCGGCTTTTGTATATCGTTGCCGCATATTTAATAATAACGACGTATATTAACAAAACTGACACTTCTCAGTAATCGTGTAATAAAATCACAAAAGAGCACGTAACATTTAAAATTGACTTGAACAACTTACGCTGCACAAATGATTTGCGTTCACAAATGTTGCAGGTTAAACACAGGTTCACAGTACATCAAAGTAGGTCTGGATAGTCGGTTAATTCGAAACGTAGGTACTAAACACCAATAATTCTCCTATTTACTCAACTTTGACATAAAAATTAATAAAAATATTTGAGATGTCTAAAATATCAAAAAATGATTACGATTGTTATTGACATTTGATTGACTACTAACGGTTTATCTTAGAGTTACGTCAGTGACGTAATTTTTTTCTCTTTTGGTTTAGACGGCGTAAAGAGAAAACAACAAGGAATGACAACACATTTAACACCTCTAAAATAAACAATACTAAACAATACATTGTTGTTGTTTTTATAAAAGTGAATTTAAAAAGTTTTTTTTAAATTGCCCCATGAATTTTATAATATATAAATGTATTGCACTAAGCCAAGCAGCAAGCTAACGTCTTATTGACGTCTCTTTGTAGTTATTTTTAGCCATATTTGGTCAGTAAAGACGTCATTACTTACGCCATCTATCAGTAGTGTGAGTTTTTCCTATTTCAATTTTGTAAAATTATTAGCGCCAAAGAATGATTAAATCTTATATATGGTCTGTATTGTTATATGGAGCTGAGACCTGGACTCTAAAAGCTGAAACGATTAATTGCCTAGAGGCATTCGAAATGTGGTTGCATAGAAGAATGCTTCGAATACCATGGACAGCTATGCAAACCAACAAAGCAGTGCTAAATCAAGCAAATGCTGTTTGCGAAATATTTAAGACCATACAAATCAGAAAGATATCATACCTAGGGCATGTTCATAGAGGTGACCGATACATGATCCTTTAGCTCATAATAAAGGGTAAAATTGTGGGTCGTAGAGATATTGGCAGAAAACAAATGTCATGGCTAAAGAACATCTGCGACTGGACTCGAATTCGCAGTGCCAAAAAATTATTTAGGTTAGCTGAGGATCGTGAGCAGCTCGCCATTGTAATTACCAACGTTAGGGGACCTGATATGGCACCGAAAGAAGAAGAAAATTATTAGTCTTATTTTTCTTTTATATGATATTTTGGTTGGATTTTGACACAAATCATATGTCACGAAATTTTTCTGACGGGTTTTCTAAACATGACGTTGAAAAGACGTCACTTCAACGACGTCAAAAACACGTCAGTAAAATGACGTCATAATTTTGGTCTGATGATGTATTATGACCAAAAATTACTAAAAATGACGTCATAATGACGTGAGCTTGCTGCTTGGGTACACGTCCCATATAACATTTTTTGCCGGCGTTGTAGATTTAATTTACTGGCATTGCCAACACTCTTTAATGGCAAGGCATTGGCAAAAAGGTACCAAAAGACGCGAAAGTGGGCAATTGGCCGTTATTAGGCCACGTGTTGCAGATAAAGTGATGGCATCCGTCATTAATAAGTTATTGGCAAAAAAATGCGTTTAAGATAATGGCATCCATCATTAATAAGTTATTGGCAAAAGACACGAAAGTGGGCAAATGCAGAAACTCCCAAGCAGCAAGCTGACGTCTTATTGACGAAAATTGTCGCATATACTTTTTTAAAAAGCTAAAATGATGCGATATTTTATTTGAAAATTAAAATAGAAAAAAACTCCTTACTGCATGCTATTTCCTTGCAATGCAAAGTACCATCTCTCGGAACACTGTCCAACTTGGAGATGCAGATTTTTACATTAGCCGAAGATATTTCTTTCAAAGCTAAGTGAGATCACCGCTCTCGAATTATTTTTGTCTAATGGGTACGGTTTAGACGATAAACAGCGAAGATATTGCAGAAACGTAGTAATTTATTGTCCATTACGCCATCTATCGGTATGTCAAAAAAACTATTAAATATATATAATATTTTTATTAACACGTCTTTAAAACTTTTAATAAAGTTTTAAACAAAATGTTTACAGCTCCTAACAGTCTACTTGAATATCTTGCCTTCTCGACTAGCCATCACCAATTAATCACACAACACACACTTATTAGGTAATGAATACATTTAATTATGTCTATTAAAAAACTCTTTTCTTTAAAAAAGAAACTAAAAAGCTAGAAACCACGTAGAAAACAAATGCACAAAACGCTCACCTTCGGTCGAAATTAACGTAGCTAATTTTACCATCATTTTATTTTTATTCGCTCCAAAATACATAATAAACATTTTGTTTGACCTAATTTTTATTTTCATGATTTTTAACAATAAAATGTTATGAAAAGGCCATTTCCTTTAAATTATGTAAAAAAACATAAAATAATGTTGTTTAGCTGCAATTATAAATAAAACAGATCAAAAAAATTGCTTTAATGTTAGTTAAATACCAATGTTAATAATATGGTTTAAAAAGTATGAATATGCGTTGAAGGTTTGCCTTCAAAAATCAGGATTGGTATGCCGCCATTTTTGTATGCTTGCCGGCAATTCTCCTGCATGTAAAATTTATTGGCAATTAAGTGTTTATTTAGGGTTGACTTTTTAATGCGTATAAGATGTTGGCATAATATTGCCACCAATTGCCAATGCTTTACCATCAATGCCAATATGAAAATGTACATTGCCGGCAAATAGTGTTTGCTGGGTATTTTAATTTAAAAAAATCCAATGTTGCAAACTTTTTTTGGGCCCCTGTAGAAATGATCTTTATGTTTACAAAACCCCTTGTAATAAAAGTAAAAAACTACTAAAACATGGAAACTTTATTTTATTAAAAATATAGATAAATAGTTAAGTACTATAATTAACTTTTGTGTAATCTTTTAAAAAATATTTACATTGACGAGCAAAAATAAAGGTGTTTTGAAACACTTGAATTTTTTGGTGTTTTTCCGATATAAGAGGTAATTGTATTAGATAATCTAATACTATTTCACTGGTTTGCAATAAAATCATCCTTTAAATAAAAATTTGATTAACACATAGCATTAAGGGTTTTAATTTTACATCTGCTATTAGTTTTTGATATAACATTACAATATTTGGGGGTTGTATAAGAGTAACACTGTTGGATACCGCCCGCCCCCACCCTTATTTATATTTGTATTGATTTTTAATTTTAATTTTTCTAAATAAAAAACGTTTATTATTATTATTATTATTATATTGTGTAAAAGCCTTTTATATAATTGCTATAATTTTGGACGTTCTTGCATAAACACTACTTTATTCTGTACAGATCGTACTTGTAGACACAAAAACAGTACGAATTAGTACAAAGAGAAATAAGTTAGCCTACCTAAGGTGTTTTTACAAAATCAAGAGCACCCCAGCAAACACTATTTGCCGGCAATGTACATTTTTCATATTGGCATTGATGGTAAAGCATTGGCAATTGGTGGCAATATTATGCATCATTAATACGCATTAAAAAGTTAACCCTAAATAAACACTTAATTGCCACTAAATTTTACATGCAGGCGAATTGCCGGCAAGCATACAAAAATGGCGGCATACCAATCCTAATTAAATAAAGCACGCGTTTTTGTTGCAGGCAAATAAATATTGGATTTTTAAAGGCAAACCTTCAACGCATATTCATACTTTTTAAACCATATTATTAACATTGGTATTTAACTAACATTAAAGCAATTTTTTTGATCTGTTTTATTTATAATGGCAGCTAAACAACATTATTTTTTTACATAATTTAAAGGAAATGGCCTTTTCATAACATTTTATTGTTAAAAATCATGCAAATAAAAATTAGGTCAAACAAAATGTTTACTATGTATTTTGGAGCGAATAAAAATAAAATGATGGTAAAATAAGCTACGTTAATTTCGACCGAAGGTGACCGCTTTGTGCATTTGTTTTCTACGTGGTTTTCTAGCTTTTTAGTTTTAAAAGAAAAGAGTTTTTTAATAGACATAATTAAATGTATTCATTACCTAATAAGTGTGTGTTGTGTGATTAATTGGTGATGGCTAGTCGAGAAGGCAAGATATTCAAGTAGACTGTTAGGAGCTGTAAACATTTTGTTTAAAACTTTATTAAAAGTTTTAAAGACGTGTTAATAAAAAATATTATATATATTTAATAGTTTTTTTGACATACCGATAGATGGTGTAATGGACAATAAACTACTACGTTTCTGCAATATCTTCGCTTTTTATCGTCTAGACCGTACCCATTAGACAAAAATAATCCGAGAGCTGTCTGCGGTATGTGATCTCACTTAGCTTTGAAAGAAATATCTTCGGCTAGTGTAAAAATCTGCATCTCCAAGTTGGACAGTGTTCCGAGAGATGGTACTTTGCATTGCAAGGAAATTGAATGCAGTAAGAAGTTTTTTCCTATTTTAATTTTCAAATAAAATATCGCATCATTTTAGCTTTTAAAAAAGTATATGCGACAATTTTCGTCAATAAGACGTCAGCTTGCTGCTTGGGAGTATCTGCATTTGCCCACTTTCGTGTTTTTTGTTATCTTTTTGCCAATAACTTATTAATGATGGATGCCGTCATCTTAAACGCATTTTTTTGCTAATAACTTATTAATGACTGATGCCATCACTTTATCTGCAACACGTGGCCAAAAACGGCCCACTTTCGCGTCTTTTGATACCTTTTTGCCAATGCCTTGCCATTAAAGAGTGTTGGCAATGCCAGTAAATTAAATGTACAACGCCGGCAAAAAATATTATATGAGATATTTTAAGAAATAAATACCAATAAATTAATTCAAGGACTTTATTGGTTATTTAATAACAACAAATTCAGTAAGTTGTATAAGAATCATCCCCATATTCATCAAACAGTTCTTCAAAGAATGTCCAGCCATCTTGTTTTGGATTGACTTGATTTGATATTGTCTCATTTATGCTCAAGTAACTAAAGTTAGAGCTTGACGGGTTAACTGGCAACCATTCTGTGTTATTCAAAGCTGCATCATCAACTGGGGTTGGATTTCTGTAAAATAAATTCCTTTATAAAAAAGATAATTTATAAAGTAATATCTTAAAATTGTAATCATGTTCGCAGTTGCGTAAAAAACATATATTTTCGTAAATTAAAAAATACTTGTCGTCAAAATTGTGTTACAAAAGAATAAAATCTCATTTAGACTTACCCGTATATTGCAAAGTTTGCCCATAATTTAACCATGATATCAGACACTATAAGATCTGTACCATTTACGTCAACATTACTAAACAAGTAATTAAGATCATCAGCATGTGCAGCCCCTTAAAAAAAAACTGATAAGGGATTTTGTAAAGCATGGTTGACATTTTGCATGCTTGAAGATGGGTTATAGTCCTTCGGCCAGTAATGAAATTAACTAAAAACACTTTAAAAACCTTTTTAGGATTTTTTTTTATGCAAAAGAACTAGCTATCTATGATGGCAATCAAATGTTTGGTTATGTTTTTAAACCGCTTATACCGTGGCATGAACTGACCGAAGATCAAAAGAAGCAAGTAAAATATCTGTATGGCAACCATCATGGTATACACTACAACTATGGCGAATGGAAATATGACGACCTGTATTCTATCATTTACAAGAATCTACGAGACGTTGACGTCATCTATGTCAAGGGTCATTTAAAGAAGGATTTTTAATTAATATGTTTAGAGAAATGAAATTTGATTTACCTACTATTGTAAATTTAGAATTTGTAGCAAATGTTTCAAAATTAACAAAAAATGTTACTTCTTGTTCTTATCATAGTTTAGATATTTGTGCATGTAGTGTTAAGAATGCTTATATATTGTATGATTATATATTTAATCTTTTACCCCCAATAAATGAATAAAACCGATAATTTTGTGTTTTATTTCTTTTGTTTAGCTTCAGACAATGAGCAAGACGGTTGTCATCGCAATTGCAGGCTGGGTTAATGCGGCGCTTTAACCCAGCCTGTCAAATGTTTTGGGTGTCGGATTGGGCGAACGCATCACTTTTTGTCGGACAAGTTTACCACATTGATTTACATGCAATTTTGAAGCATTGTGCCAAACATCGTAAGTGTTACAGTCACAAAACTATAAGATCATGGACATGTTTTGGGTATCGGATTGGGCGGGTTTCGTAACTGTAACCCTCACGATTTTGGGCACAATATTTTAAAATTGCATGTTAAACATTGTGTTTAACTTGTTCGTCAAAAAAGTAACGCGTTTGCCCAATCCGACACCCGAGACATTTGACATTGACAGGCTGGGTTAAAGCGCCGCTTCTATATATGGCGGTATGAATATTCATGGTAGGCTCGTCCAAAGGGAGCCACCCCAAATGCCACATTAAATTTTAATATTGTTGTAATTATTTTAATAGTTATTAAATTAATAATAGTTATTTATTAGATAATTGAGTTATATTACATAAAAGTCACGCAAAGAGAAAGTTAAGGTAATTTTCTTAGAGTGACTTATATGCTCCGTGTCTAATACAAAATTTTATCCAACACTTTCGTATAAATCGTTTTTAATATCAATAATTTGAAAACGTCATCCATTATTTGTTACTTGTCATTGTCAACACCAGCAACAAAATTTTGTGGCTTGTCTATAATTCACTAATTACAGAGCTAAAGGGTACTTTAGCTCACTAGTGGCTATAATACACTTTATATCCTCAAATCTGATCAATTATGTAGATATTATATGTACGTGTTGGATAATAGTTATTTATTAGATAGAGGTAGGTTATATTACATATAAGTCACGCAAAGAAAAGTTTAACTCTCGAGACGAGAGGGCGAGAGAATAATTTTCTTAAGTGACTTATATGTAACTCAACTCACGTGTCTAATACTGGAAATTTTATCAACACTTTCGTATAAATCGTTTTTTAATATCGAAAATAATTTGAAAACGTCATCCATTATTTGTTACTTGTCATTGTCAACACCAGCAACAAAATTTTGTATTGTCTATAATTCATTAGTGAGCTAAAAGGGTACTTTAGCTCACTAGTGACTTATAGTACACTTTATATCCTCAAAATCTGATCAATTATGTAGATATTATATGTAAGTGTTGGATAAATAATATTTATTATTTTTTTAAATTATATTAATAATAAATTTTTATTTATGAGTTAATCTATTATTAAAATTATTGCCTTGGAATTCCGCCTTTACAGGCGTTACCGGGTTAAATTATTGCGGAAATACGGAAATCCGATATCAAGTGCTTGCTCTTGATATATCCAAAGCTTTGACCAGGTCTGGCATGCCGTACTTCTTAATAAACTTCCCTCCTATGGTCTTTCAACTAAACTCTGTAAACTCTTTAGTTATCTATCTGATCGACGTATATCAGTTATTGTGGACGGCCATTCTTTAAGCTTTCACCAAGTAAAAGCTGGAGTCCCTCAGGGCTCAGTTCTGGCACCAACATTGTTTTTTCTTCACATCAACGACCTTCTCTCGTCCACAACTAATTCCATTCATAGTTTCGCCGACGATAGTACCCTTCACTCCAGTTTTTAGGTTCCCAAACCCATTACTAAACCTAATTTGGAAAACAAACGCAGAGCGATGCAGATATCTCTTTCGTAGGATCTTAATTTAATATTGGATTTGGGCGTCAAAAATCTCGTCCACTTTAATGCATTCCAAAAACAATAATGTTCCTTGTCGCAAAAAGAGTCATCAAATACTCATCCCCTAGTTATGAGCGGCCAAGTTTTACAGAGCAAAGACACCATCAATCTTGTGGGCGTCACATTTGAAAGTAACCTTAACTGGCATAGACACATTGTATCTATAGCCACGGTAGCTTCAAAAAGCTTGGATTTCTCTTTCGAGCCAAAAAGTATTTTTCCCCTTCTAATTTATACACTTTGTATGTGTCCCAAATTCGACCTCCCTTGAAAGTTTGTGCTCATATCTGGGGCATGGCGTCCCCTCACAACCCTAAGCATTCTTGATTCTATTCAGAGAAGAGCTGTCTTTCTCATTAATGATCCTTCACTTACCGAAAGGCTTCCCTCTTTTGCCCATCGTCAGGCTGTGGGGGATTTATCGCTTTTTTATAGGTACTTCCATGGCTTCTGCTCTGAAGAATTGTCCAGAATAGTTCCTCCACTCACGGCTCCCACCAGAGAAACTCGTGGTGCCGCGCGTATGCATCCCTATACGGTCCAACCTGACAGGTCCCGAACTTCCCACTTTGTTCGTTCTTTTATCCCTAGAGTTTCTAGAATGTGGAATCTGCTGCCCGTGGAGGTCTTTCCTTCCCCCAAATCTTCAAGTCTTTAAGTCCCGTGTCAACAAACTCCCTCTTACCTCGCTTAAGACACCCACGGTACGTTAATATTTAGGTTTTCAGCCTTCGTGGTTTGTCCAAAGATAAAAAAAACGTGACCGTAACATCGAAATTATGCGCGGTTGTTGATTTTTTCCCAGGGGAAGTAAATTTTGTGAGCAACTCCTAATGATGTTACCATATACAACGCATGTTACATTTTTTATACAATAAAATATATATTATTTTTTTGGTCATACTTAGAATAGGAAACGACCTCCACCCATCTGTGTACCGGATAAAAACTGTTTCATATTAAAGACACTATTTAAACAACAGGTATTGCCATAGGGTTGCCTAAAAAAAATTAAGTCAAGGATTTGACCAATTAAAAAAGGAAGTGTTTAAATTTTTGAGTCACCCTTGTATAATGTCATTTTTTTTATTTTATTGTAATTGACAATTATTATATATTAAGTACCTTGTTAAGCTTCTTCGATATTATAAATAAAGCTGTGGTAAATTTTTAAATTTTAAACTTTAAAAACATTTTTGGGTACATTCTGTATTATTTAAAATTATATATATTAATAACTAGCAGATATACGTATTTAAAAATATAGGAGTTGCGCATTATAAAAGAAGTGTCAAAAAATTTTAGGGTTATTTTTTAAATTAAATAGGGTTTTGACCTATTTTTTTAGGCACTTCATGGCGTTATCTTACAGTTTTATCCGGTAAACAGATGGGTGAAGATCGCCTCCTATTCGGATCTCAGTATTATTAACAATGATATGTTTTTACTTTTGCAGAAAAAATACTTTTTTATCGTTTTCTCTTTAATCTTTGCAACTTTATAAAAATTTCATTTCTAATTTTAGTTTAGAAATATTTACATACCTATGTATATCCTAATTAATTTTACCATTTAAAAGTACCTTGCCCAAAAATGGTTTCTATTTATTTACGTGAAAACCCTACGTTAACAAAAAAATTCAAAATAATAAATTTATTTTTAAGGCTTTAAAAATCAATTTTTATTGTTAAAAAACTCAGTGGCGTATTATTTTTTTCTAAAAGTATTTACCTTACTACCATTATGAAGCCTTTAAAACTAACTTATTCCAGGATTTTAAAACCCAACCTTATTGTGGCATTATCTACATACTATAAACTTGTTATTTATTCTTTTTTAATTTTAATTACACTGTATCAGCCCAAGATATGGTTTGACAAACCTCCCAGAAATTAATTTAATAATAACCAGAAAAAAAATAAATAATAGTTTAAAAACTAAAAAAACACGCTTTTATATGCAACCGAACTAAAAATTAGAAAATAATTTTTCATTACAAAGAGTTTGTCACTTCAGAATAAAGCGTGGGGTGCTTAATATATTAAATGTTATAATTATTCTATTTGCAAATATCTATGAGGAAAAGTTATGAAAAAATAGTAAAATGCACCCCACGCTTTTATTCTGAAGTGACAAACTCTTTGTAATGAAAAATTATTTTCTAATTTTTAGTTCGGTTGCATATAAAAGCGTGTTTTTTAGTTTTTTAAACTATTAATTATTTTCATTTTTAGTTTCTGCTACTCTTGACAAAATGGCGAAAAAATTTTTTAATGAACAAGAGTGGCACATTTTAAAATTTTTCCAACAGATTGCAACTCACTAAAAATTTCTTCTTCATTAAGTAGCAAAGTTTGAAATTTTGCCAACAGGTGGCAACCTAGGTGTTGTTTTTATATTTTTATAATATAAAGGAAAATTTTTTTCCTGGCGATCAAAAAAGAATGTTAATTTTTATTAATTGCACATTATGTATTATGTATACATTACACATAATGTAATTTTATTATTTAATCCTTGAACTAATGGTGCAACTAACCCTATATTTTTATTTTCATAAAATTAAACACTCATGGTGCAACTAACCAAATTGTGTAAAAACTAAAAAATTTCTTCTTCATTTAATAGCAAAGTTTGAAATGTTGCCAACAGATGGCATCCTAGGTGTTGTTTTTATAATATAATGGAATTTTTTTCCTGGCGATTCAAAAAAGATAACGGGATACTGTTTTTAAATTATTGCATCTTCATCGGTCCTTGACACGTGTGCAAAGTTTCAAAGAAATCGAATAGCTGGAAGTTGGTTAAAATTAGGCTCAAAGATTCCGTTACATAGATAGATAGATAGATAGATAGATAGTTACAACCCAAGCTAAGCGTGTTAAAAGAGATGAAGGATCCATTTATATAGCCGGATCTTGTACTATTACTTGTACTACCAGAACAAAATAGTATAGAAGAGAAAAACAATTGTTACCAGGATAATCTGGGTTGCTGTTGTGTCCAAATTCGTAAAAATATAGTTTATCAACAAATTGTGCCATATTAGTTGCTGCTCTTCGGATTGGTCTATTAAAGTGGTCATCACCAACAAACTAAAAAAAATAATATTTTCACAAAATCTTTGCTTTTAATACAACTACACTTCTAGACAAAAAAAACAGGCAACATAATTTGGATTAAATTCAATCTTATATAACTTTTGTTTTTTGACAGATTTTAATTATCTTTTTACAGCATTAGGTATTATACAGGGAGAGCCAATTGTTGCATTTTAACCCAAATTTTCGAACACCCTGTGGAATAATTTAACGTCACAATTTTTTACCCGTGTATTGTATACTAAGTGACATAGAAATCCGAACACCCAATTTAAATGGTTTTATTTTAATGAAATTTAGTGAATTTATTTATCTTACTGTAAATAACAATTGATAAAATTTTCAGCCTTGTCAGTTCGACATTCCGGTTTTTATACTGTTTTTTTAAATTCACTAACGATCTATAAATGAATATTGCAGCCGCAGTAAAGATCCAAATTTGGCGGATTTTGGTTGTTGACATTCTTTACGATTGGTTACGATGCCTAGAGTACGAAGACCTGTACGATTTTGTCAACTTAGTGAGTTTGATAGGGGCCGTATAGTGGGACTTCGGGAAGCTGGAATTTCTTTTCGGGAAATTGCTGTTAGAGTACAAAGAAGTGTAGACACTGTGGTTAGATGTTGTCAGGCATGGCTTCAAGAAGGCCGTACGCAAAGTGCAAGGGGCACTGGACGCCGCCGTAGAACAACAGACCGTGAAGATCGCCGCCTAAGATTATTGGTCTTAAGGGACCGTTTCTCCACTACCAGGTCCATTGCAAATGAATGGTTTGCAGAACACGGAAGACCTATTGGCATGCGAAGTGTTTACCGACAAATGAGAAGTTTTCGCCTGTTTTCATACCGACCACACTGGGTCCTCCCTTTAACTCGAGAACACCGACGTAATCGCCTTGAGTGGTGCAGACAACGGTCACTCTGGGATCAGGAATGGAACAGTATTGTCTTTAGTGACGAGTCTCGATTTTGTTTAGGCATGCACGATGGTCGAGACAGGGTTAGAAGGCGACATGGTGAAAGGAGGAATCCACAGTTTTTGTTAAAAGACATGTTCATCACACTGTTGGAGATATGGTTTGGGGTGCTATAGCTTATGGCTCCAGGTCATCTTTAATCTTCATCAGAGGTAACATGAACGCGCAGCGTTATATCCAAGAAGTTCTAGAACCCCATCTTCTACCCTATCTTGACACTCTGGCAAATCCAACTTTCCAACAAGATAATTAATACCCGACCACATGTTGCAAGAGTCACAATAGACTTCTTTCAACGTAATGATGTCACATTGTTACCATGGCCACCAAGATCTCCCGACTTATCCCCAATTGAGCACGTGTGGGATATGATGGGTAGGAGATTGCTCTATTTGCAACGTCCTCCTCAGCCTCTAGAAGCACTTCGAGAGGAGTTGGTGGTTACCTGGAATGAGATACCACAGGAGGACATTGACCACCTGATCAGAAGCATGCCTAGGCGCGTTGGAGAATGCGTAACACATCGGGGTGCATCCACACATTATTAAAGGTAAAAGGGCTTTAAACCAATGCAATCATTTTGAAATTTTTATCATTTACTTATTATGCTTCATTAAGTACTTATACAAAATTTTATTAAAATAAAACCATTTAAACTGGGTGTTCGGATTTCTATGTCGCTTAGTATATTTTAATGCTCTATCTTTTCTTAATATTTATCTATATCAGTATTTCAATACTAAAAGAAAATTAGCAAATTTTTAAATAAGACAATGAAATCGGGTGTCAAGATATAATTTTTCATCTGCCTCAAAATGTTTATTTTTGATAGTAAAATATAAGTAAAAATATTTGTTTGTTAACTAGTTTTCAAATTAGTAATCAGACTTTTGTTATTTAAGATATACAGGGAAGGACAAAAAGTTTAAGTTAAAAAAAATCCTCTGTATAATATATTACCAATAGAAAGATCTTTTAAGGACCTTCTAGAAAATACATTTTTTATTGTTATCTTTATTACGGCGGTGGTAAACGGGGCGCAAGGCCTTCACTAAAGTTTTATTGAACAGGTAAATGGGGCGCAGGGATCTTGGGGTTAGTAAAATCGTAAAGGTAAACGGGGCGCAAAATGTTTTCTTTAAAGTAAAGGTATCGAAATAAAATGTTGGTCTTCTTGTGATTAGGTTGTCAGGTCCAAGAGTATAAATTTTGGCATTACAATTAAGCCTTTTGCAGCTACACCTCCACGATGTCTCACCACTTTTTAAGGCTGTCTTTGGAAAATGTAAAATTTTTGTAGGCTATTAAATTTTTCCACTCACACTTTCAATTACTGATACCGACATTTCTCACTATTAAAATCTATATATATATATATATATATATATAGATATATCTATATATATATATATATATATATATATATATATATATATATATATATATATAGATTTTAATAGTGAGAAATGTCGTATCAGTAATTGAGTGGTGGAAAAATTTAATAACCTACAAAAATTTACATTTTCCAAAGACAGCCTTAAAGAGTGGTGAGGCATCGTGGAGGTAGTGTAATATACAAATTATTAGTGTCAAAGTGTGAATTATAGGAATTCTTACCTGCCCTGACCCACACCCCCTCTCGGGAAGGGCTGGCGCCCCATTTACCCATGATATAAACATAACCTTACAGGCGTGCAGGTAAAAGAGATATTTTCGCGCCCCGTTTACCTCCGTCCCTTTATTAGTTTCAAAATATGACTACCCAAATATGTTCGCAATATAGCGTATATTCCGACCATCATAATAAAATTGTATTATTTTCTTTAAAAAATACGTTTTTTTAGAATAGAGATACTGATATAAAAGAAAATGTTAATTAAAGCGAATTTAAATGAGTAAGTATTTTAATACACGTCTGTTTGAATGTGCTAAACAATGATTCTTCATGAAGAACTTTGGACATCCATTGTCTTTAGTTTAACGATTCAGACAACGTCTCGGGCTGTCCCACCTCTGTCCATTTTCAAGTGCAAACTAATTAGTTTACACTAAAAAACAAACAGAGATAGGACTGCCCAAAATGTTGTGTGAATAGTTAAAATAAAGTCAATGGAAGTCCAAAATTCTTGCAGTATTTTTATGAAAAATATTATGCAATAGATTTTATAGTAATTCATTTAAAGTGATTGTAGATATTTATTACAAGGTTTAAGTGTTTTAGAAGATAATGGGATCATACTACAGGGTGTCCCACCGGGAACTGCCGCAATCGATTTTCCGAAAAGTACGCTTTGGAAAATTTTAAAAATAAGTCCAACCGTTTTTGACTTATTTTAAATTTTATGTCAAAAATCAGGTTTGCAAGCCATTACATAACCATCAATTTCTTAAAAAAAGGCTTTAATATAAGCTAAGCTTGGGTTCCTTGTAAAGAAAGAACTTCATTAATAGAGTGTATCGATATTTATACAATTCATAAATACAGAGTGGTTAAAAATCATCAATAAAAATTATAACGACAAGTCAATTTTTTCAAATGGAAACCACTATCTTTTAATTTAGTATTTATCTATTCTAACAAAGCATTTAAGTACGGGTAGGTACGGGATAGTTGGCTGTGATGCCGCATTTTGTTGTCAAGGCCAACTAGAAGCCAAACTAGGCCGTACTTAAAAGCATTGTTAGAATAGATAAATATTAAATTATTGTCTATTCAAAAACCATAAATTTTTGGAATAGACATCCTTATACACACTTATCCTTATTTTTAATGCTTAATAGGATATAGTAAAGAAAGAAATGGGTTTTCATTCCAAAAATCTGACTTTTAAGGTTTTTGTCTTGATTAATTTTTCAACGATTATTTTTAACCACTCTGTATTTAATTATTGTGAAAATATCAATACAGTCTACTAAAGAAGTTCTTTCTTTACAAGTAACCCAACCTCAATGCGTATTAAAGGCTTTTGTTTAGAACAAATTGATGTTTATGTAATGGCTTGCAAACGTGATTTTTGACCTAAAATTTAAAATAAGTCAAAAACGGTTGGACTAACCAGAACTAACCAGAACATTATACATAAAAATATGTTTAGAATTTTACGCATAATCTAAAAAATAAATAATATATTGAGTATTCCATTCAAATAAAGGAAGTTGACTATAACTTCCGGTATAACCGGAAATGGTAAAAGTGTCCAGATATTTTAGTTGTATGTCACCAACGACGTATGGACCAGGTTTGTTTACGTTTGAGCTGTTGTCATCAATACATCACAGTAAAAGCTATAAAATGCGGTTTGCCAAATTTAATATTTCCACTCTAAACTTACTAACCACAAGTAGTTGTTGGATGAAATACTCTATATTAAAAGGACAAGACGTGATTCCGTGATATTACATATATTTATCTTCAGATGTGTGCAGAGTGACAGTATTATGGTAGTTATTATCTTTAAAGGAATGGGAGTTACAATAATGATTCCATTTGTTTACAATCCCAACGCCACTTAAAGTTGAAAAAGCATGTATCAAGCAGCATGGTTCTTTTGTTATTTGTTTATCAGAGAACAAAGCGTAGAATATGGGTTGCGGAGCAGGGCATCGACCATTCTCACTGCAGTTTTACAAATTCTGAGTGTTTGCTGATGATTAAGAAGTGGGAAGGGAACAATATAGGTGAAGCAATTTTTGTTTTTATGAAGGATGACTAAAAACAACTGTAGCAGTTGTCAGATAAACATTAGTTGGGCTTTGCATGTCAAATAGGTCAAAACTAAGTCCTCATTTTCATTTCTCATTTGCCTCCCCACTTTACTATTAGGCTTGTTGGCTTAATGTTTATCATAAAATTATGAATAAATCGCTAGGTCCATACGTCATTGTGTGTCACCCACTGACTTTATATTGTTACCAAATATTCAAAATTTCCCAAAGCGTACTTTTCGAGAGAAATCGATCGCGGCAGCCTTCGAACCGGTGGGACACGCTGCAAAATAACGTTTGTCTGTTTATGAGTTTCAGGTAGGTAGACTTACCTGGGTAAGAGCATTTAAATTTGTAGCCATGGGTAACAGTCCGAAATATTTAAATTTAATTTTTCCTCCAGCGGCAAGTCGGGTAACCACATTACCTGTCATACTATAAGGGGGCAAGACATTAACGGCCAAGCATCGTAGAATAATAAGTAAAATCTTTAGAAGATCTAAAAGAAATAATAGTTAAGGATCTCTGGACCATTTTTACCATTTTTTACCAACAAGCTAATTTTTCGTGAGTAGCTTCATTTTGACGAGACGACCAACTTTTTCCTTATAACAATTTTCGTTGGTTCTGGTCAAAGTCGGTCAATATATAGGGTCGCGACACTCTGGCCATATTGCTTTGACGTATTATGACGTCACACATCTCCCATTTTTCGGCCATGTTGTTCAGTGCCGGAGATATATCAGAGTTTTATTGTATTAGTTAGAACAACCGTTGGAAACAACAGCTTTAATTATTATTAAGTTAGTAACTTCCTTTTACTTTAAATTAAAAACATTTGGAATTGTATCTTTTAACAAATATGTCACTTCCAAAACAATGCAAAATGAAATTCGCAAATGCTAGACGCCACTGGATTGATCATCAGCTTTGATTTTACCCTAGTCTTGCCAACTTTTCTCCGTAGAGTGCCCCTTCCGCTTGCGTCCCCGACCTCCAGACCGCCTAAAAGTTGAGGAGATAGGTCGCGTGCCCAGTAAATATAAAATCAACCTTTGGGTTCTGGTTAGTTCTGGTTGGTGACACAGGGGTAGCAGAAATGAGATGTGTTGATTTGACGAATATTAAAAATGAATTATTAACGAGGGATTTCCCACCGCCAACATATATGATTAAGGATGTCAAGAAAAGCGCCTGATAAACAGCTGAATTTTTGTTTATTTAAATAATGTTTATATAATTTAACACCCACATTGTCCTAAAAATTGGCGTGGTACGCAGTGGCGTAGCGATGCCTTCAGGGGTCCCGTATCACAATAAGTTATAGGGGCTCCAAAAAAAAAAAAAAATTAAACACCAAAAAAAAGGGTCCCACTTTTTTAAAAACAATGTTTTCCTTAATGGGGCTTTTACGCACATTTAGGGGCCCCCCATGTGCCATTGATACGGCTGATGTACGGCGGTGGTAACTACGCCCCCGGTGATACGTCATTCTTTTCCTGCTACTCCTGTATACTACCACCCAAGGTTGGTTTATATTTATAAGGTTGCGACGTATCCCCAACTTTTAGGCGGTTCGAGGTCGGGGACGCAAGGAAGGGCACTTCTCGGAGAAAGTTGGCAAGACTGGCTAAAAATCAAAGCTAAAGATCCATCCAGTGGCGTCTAAATTTGCGCATTTTCATTTTGCATTTGTTTTGGAAGTGATATTTGTTGAAAGATGTAATTCCAAATGTTTTCTGACCCAAAGTAAAATAATTTACAACTTAATAACAATTAAAAACTTCATTGTGTCAAACACAGTTTCCACTATTACAATAGGCAGATGTATATCTGCACTGAACAACATGGCCGAAAAATGGGAGATGTGACGTCATAGCGCACACGTCAAAGCAATATGGCCAAATGTCGTGACCTTATATGAATGACTTTGACTACCACCAGCAAAAATTGTTTTAAGGAAAAAGTTGGTCGTCTTGTCAAATAAAGCCACTTTCACGACAAATTAGCTTGTTGGTAATAAATGGTAAAAATGGGCCAGGGATCCCTAACTATAGTAAAAACCCTGTGAAAAAGGTGCAAATTAAAATACATATACTAGATTTAACGCGTAGAATTTTGTTGACTCGTAGCACGTTTAAATCTTAGCGCATTCACCATCCAGTGAAAAAAAAATTTATTGGCATTTTTTTTATGGTTAAGTTTTTAAGATATCTTAAAAATGGCTTTTAATAAAACTAATTACTATAGGTTTGAGAGCATGCGCCAACTTTTTATACGAAATAAATTTTCTGACAAATTGTAAATAATTTTTTTGCAATTTGTTGCCACACCTGGACCACTGTATATTAATTACTTTGTGTTTTTTTTTTTTGAAGACAGAAACTTATTTTTTTGTTTATTTTTCCTATTCTTAAAGAAAGTAAAAAAAATAAAAGTTGAGTTTTGAGTATTTTTCGCATTTTGTACTCTAATCTGTAAATCTGAAGTTTTCCCGGAATCCCGAGCTTGTTTTTGTGCCCAGTCCCGGAATTTTGGGATTAAAGGTCAGGATTTTATTCCCTAGTTAGATTGTTATATTTTAGCCTCAGCAATCTGTAAAAGCTTTTTTCCGCCCCTTTCAGAGACACCCTGTATATAGATTTTATAATTTCTTACTTGGAACCAGTGAAGCACCAGCAGCTTCGTTACTGTTGAAACCCATTAATACAGGAACTTTGGTAAAATTACCAGCCTTCTGCAAATCGTCACTAGGCCCTGTAAGAACAGCTCCAGGAACATTACTTGGTTCAACGACAGGTGCATAGGGAAGACCTCTTAGACCATTTGTTACGAATAACTGTAGAAAGTTTAAAAGTTGTCAAATATTATTAGTAACTCAAATTATCTTAACATTTTTTTTATCGGATTGGATCCACTAAAATATGTTTTTACATGGAAAAAAATAACCCAGCAAACACTATTTGCCGGCAATATACATTTTTCATATTGGCATTGATGGTAAAGCATTGGCAATTGGTGGCAATATTATGCCAACATCTAATACGCATTAAAAGTCAACCCTAAATAAACACTCAATTGCCAATAAATTTTACATGCGGGCGAATTGCCGGCAAGCATCCAAAAATGGCGGCATACCAATCCTGATTAAATAAAGCATGCCTTTTGTTGCAGGCAAATAAATATTGGATTTTTGAAGGCAAACCTTTAACGCATATTTATACTCTTCAAACCATATTATTACCATTGGTATTTAACTAACATTCGAGCAATTTTTTTGATCTGTTTTATTTATAATGGCGCTAAACAACATTATTTTATGTTTTTTTACATAATTTAAAGGAAAAGGCCTTTTCCTAACATTTTATTGATACAAATCATGCAAATAAAAATTAAGTCAAACAAAATGTTTATTATGTATTTTTGAGAGAATAAAAATAAAATGAAGGTAAAATTAGCTAGGTTAATTTCGACGATTTCGACCGAAGGTGATAAATTGAAATTTCCCGCTTAGCCGAAATACAAGATTTGACAATTTGACAGATGAGGCAACCTTGTTTTTCTTTGGCCGCTTTGTGCAATTGGTTTCTATGTGGTTTTCTAGCTTTTTAGTTTTTTTAAAGAAAAGAGTTTTTAGTAGACATAATTAAGTGTATTCATTACCTAATTAGTGTGTGTTGTGTAATTAAATGGCAATGGCTAGTCAAGAAGGCGGGTTATTCAAGTAGACTGTTAGGAGCTGTAAACATTTCGTTTAAAACCTTTTAAATTTGTAGTTACCTAAAAAATTATATGATATCAGGAGTTAATAGTGTTTTTTTGACATTCAACTACTTTAAAATATTTCTCCCTATGTTTTGGATCTGAAAATTGAGTTTAAGTGTCCCTTACATACTTACTATTTTAAAGTGTTTTCTTTTGATTTACTATCTTTTTTAAATTTTATTACATACTTTTTTTTTTTTGGTTTATTGTTACGGTATAAAAATTTATATTATGTAATTTTTTTATTGATATAGTTTTCCTGCCTTTTTTTCTCATTTTGTTTTCGATTACAAATTTCTAAATATGTTATTTAACTTTTGGGACATTCAACTTATAAAACTTGCAATACTTATTTAATGATAAATGCCATTATCCTAAATGCATTTTTTGCCAATAACTTAATAATGATACCATCATCCTAAACGCATTTTTCCATCATAACTTATTAATGACGGATGCCATCACTTTATCTGCAACACGTGGCCTAATAACGGCCAATTGCCCACTTTCGCGTCTTTTTAATACCTTTTTGCCAATGCCTTGCCATTAAAGAGTGTTGGCAATGCCAGTAAATTAAATGTACAATGCCGGCAAAAAATGTTATATGGAAAATGTCCTAATTTAAATCCGTTTGCTTTGTTTTAAGACCCGTTGTAATTTCATACATACAGACTGGTAAGTTCTAGATTGTTTTCTTTCAGAATTTTCTCGAGTTGTCATTGTTATTAAGCGCTTGTGCAACATATGTTTTTATGGGGGTGCGGCTCTACAAGGAGTATTATTTTAATTTATTAATCATTTTTAATTAATTTTATATCAATTTAATTGGACATTTTCTGTTATTCTTTATAAATAATAAAGTATGATTTTTTTAAATTTAAGGGTAGTATTGATTTTACCCCTTTACCTTTTTATGATCAACTATTTAAGATTTTTAAGTGACATTTATATTTCTCCAGGGTCTTATGAAATAATAATTTATGTAACAAGTGCATATAGTGATACTTTTTTTAAGAATGGGAAGTTGGACAAATACAAATCACAAAAAGATCACAGCTACAAGTAAAGTTCTAAATTATTAAGGAACTATATGATTGATCTTAGATTTAAATTGAGACAATGTGCTGTTAAAAACATCCACTTGTGTACCAAAGGTGTTTAGCACACGAAGAGCTCTATCCATCGGTGAGTGCATTCCATAGTTTGTGGTATAAGGGCGGATATGGAATAAATTTAAATTTCGAAGATATCGAGAGGAGACATTAAGTTGAACAAGTAATAAAAGGTCGGGACAGTCAATGAGACCATTAGATAGCTTAAACACAAAACAGAGATCATAAACTTGACGTCTATGCTGTAAAGTATGTAGACTTAGTCTTCTCAGTAAATCAGCGCGGTGGTATGCGGCAAACCGCAAAAATTTGTTTTGGACTCTCTTCAGCATATCAGAATCAAAGAATACCAATCCATAGAACCCCACAAGTGAGATTTCAGCGTACCCTAAAAATTTTTAGTACCTACCGCGACCAACAGATGGCGAAAGTAGTACGACGTCGCTTTGCTAATACGATTACCATCAGAAATTGATAGTAGTCGCTGACGAGCAGTCGGTCCGATCAGTTAGAGTGAGAATAAACGCAAAATTTAATTTAAAAAAATCCCCGATAAATGGACCCAGTATCCATAAGATTATTAAATTTATTATTTCAAAATAGGATATATCGATGCGTTTTTACAAAACATCGTAAGCGACATTCGAGAATTTTACGGGAAACGATTTTTTCTTCCCATCGCATTATTTTTAAAGAAAAACCGAGATCTGAATGTTTTTATTTTTGATTTCTTCTTAATTTGAATTACAAAACAAACATATTTAACATTTAATGTCAAAATTTTCAGAATCTCCTAAAAAAAGCTAAAAATTTTAAAATTCTAAACCTAAATGATAGGTAATTTTTAAATTTTTTATTTTTATTTAATTAATCTTGACAACGGTGGCAGACTTGCCACCAAAACGTCGATTTTTAGTTCTCTATTTACTTGCTTTATTTTTTTTTTTTGTTTTTTGGTACTATTAATTTATTTTTTAGCGTGTACCCAAATAACTACCATTAATTAAATGAACCGCCGAACCAATATAGAACATATCTTCGTCTGAAATAAAGCCAATGAAAAAAAAACGTTTCCCGTAAAACTGACGAATGTCGCTTACGATGTTTTGTCAAAAACCCATCAATATATTCTATTTTGAAATCATAAATTTAATAATCTTATGGATACTACCATTTATCGGGGATTTTATTTTTTTAGTTTTGCGTATATCCTCACTCTAACTGATCGGGCCGACTGCTCGTCAGCGACTGCTATCAATTTCTAATGGTAATCGTATTAGCAAAGCGACATCGTACTATTTTCGCCATCTGTTGGTCGCGGTAGGTACTAAAATTTTTAGGGTACGCTGAAATCTCACTTGTGGGGTTCTATGGATTGGTATTCTTTGTCAGAATGAACAGCATACTGTGGTGACCATATCACAGTAGAACATTCTAAAATTGGCCTAACCAAGGAGCAGTACAAAAGTCTGGCGGTGACAAGTGAGAATTCAGAGCAGCTTCTATGTACAAAACCAAGCATTCTCATACCCCTAAGCTCATTTATGTAATAATAAAAATAAATAAAAATTGTACACTTTGGTGGCTTCTTATTAAATAAAAAGATTATGTAATTTCTTAAAGCAAAAATATTGCTTTTCTTCAAAACTCTTTTTTAATTTTTTGGATAAAACATTATTTTAAAATTGTACTTTTACTTACCGTCGAAGCTGATAGCCATCCAACCTTTTGTAGCTTTTCAGCTTCAATTTTTCTTAAACCAGTTACTAAACCAGCGGTATGTAAATGAAAAACTCCCAGATTTAGTGCAACCAATCTGGCTGTTTCCTGGGCTCTGGTACACAAACTCCATAAGTTTAGTGACGTACCACTGTTCATTATAGCTTTATGAAATAATCCTAGAAAAATAGATGTTAATAAAAGCTTATGAAACATGATTTTTCCTACGAGCGTGCGGAAAAGCAAGATTTATATGTATTTTAGTAATTGTGGGCTATTTCATGCAATATACGAAAGCCATTGCAAGTTTTAGTTTATTTTTTTGTTACTCGTAATTTTCTAATATTTCAACTAAAACACAAAAAAAAAAGGTTTTTTTAATTACTCGTATAATAATAAATGATTATAACAAGTCAAGCAACAATATGTAATCTTGGTGATTTTACCACATGTCTGATTTTTTCTTCGTTTCCATATGAACAAGCAATTGCACAACTTTTTTTAATTAAATAAAAATCCGACAAAAATAATTATTTAAAATGAGTAGTTCCGATGAGGAGATAACAGATTCTATCCTGGATGCAGCAAATGCCGTAAGTTTGAATTTATTACCAGCAAAATCTCGTAAAAAATATGAGAATCAAACATCCTCATTTCGAAAACTGGTTACTCCAGCAAAGTGGACAAAAAGTATTAAAGAAGCCAGTGTTATTGGTCTATTTAGCGGATTTGCAAAAACATATAAAACCTACTACTTTTTGGAGTAAGTACTCTATGTTAAAATGTGTCCTCAAAGTGAAAACGAACCTTGATTTAAGTTCATATTTCAAGCTAACATCACTACTTAAACACCAAAACGAGGGATACCGGCCAAAAAATTAAAAATTTTCAGCAAAAAAGAAGTTTCAAGATTTATGAAAGGAGCACCTGGATAATATTTACCTTCTAATAAAAGTTGCTACAATTTTCGGATTAGCCAGTGCTTGTAGGAGAAATAAACTTACAAAAATAATGATTGATAACGATACAGGATAATGAAAATTTGATAGTGGTGAAAATTCCTGACAGTAAAAATAACACTTCTAGATTCTTTGTAGTGTCCGATAAAACAAATAACGGACCATATAAATTTGCGAAAACCACATACCCCACACAGACGTTTTTTTTGTCCAGTATAGACAAGGAGCATGCAGTACGCAATGTGTGGGAATAAATTCAATAGGTAAAATGCCTTCAGAAATTGCTGCATACCTAAAATTAAAAATCCAGAAGAGTACACTAGACACAGTTTTCTTCGATCCTCTGCGACTATGTTAGCGGATTCTGGAGAAGGAATTACCAATGCAAAGCGACTTGGTGGATGGAAATCAACGGCTGTAGCTGAGAGCTACATTGATGAATCCACGAATCAGAAAAAGGATATGTCGAATAAAATATTGACCATGAATTACTCCCTCCTGAGCTAAGTCAACCTTCATCAAGCCGTACAATAAGCGCTTCCATAAGCCACCCGCTAAATGAAATTACAGGTTCTGCAATTAATTTACAATATGCTAATAACTGTTCTTTTGTTGTAAATGTTATCAACAAAATTACTGTTATGTTTGTGAAACAAGAGATACACATTGCCGTATTAACTGTTTGAGGCGCCCTAGGCTAATATTCCCGGAGCGCCTATTTTCAACCAAAAATGTTTTGAAGAGCAAAAAAAGGACTTTTCCTCCTATTTTGAGTGCCAGGCGCCTTACTTCACCACCACAAAATAAAATTTAATGACAAAAAAAAAGGTCATTCCCTCCTCTTTTTCGTCGCCTTTTGCCTAGAGAAATTAGTCACCAAAAATCACCACTCAACCTAAACTTTTTTAAAAACTCCCCTGTCTGGGCGCCTATTACTCCCCATCTGGCGCCTATTTTTTCATTTCATTTTCTGCTAGGCGCCCCAGGCTGTAGCCTAGTCAGCCTAATGGATAATACGGCCTTGGGTATACATTTCTTTTTGCAATATTCATTCATTACGTAAACACTAAAAATACCTTGACCGGTGGGAACGGATTTCCTTATGATATTGCAAAACGTCCTTTTATACACAAATAAACGACGCGTGCCCACTAAAAAAATTTATTGAATGCCTTATATTACAAACAATTAGTAGTAAAAAAAATATTTAATAAAGATTGATTTACCTTCTTATAGCTAATTTGCTTGAAATGTCCTCTGTTGGCTTCCAAACATGCATCAATTTTTTCTGCTCGCGTAAACATGTTTTTATTGTTTAATTTACTTTTATAATGAAAAAGACACTTTTGTTACTTTATTTTAAGACTCCCCTTTTATTTGCTTTTAAAAGAGACAAACTATTTTATTAAATACAAATTTCCAGACCAAACTAAGTGAATAACACCGATTCAGCAATTGTAAAAAAGTGTGGTTAAAAACGAATGCTGTGCAATAAATTATTAAGTAGAATATGGCATATGAGCTCAACCCCATTGAAAAAACTTTTATTTCGATTGTTACCATATTGGTAAAAAACAATTTAAATATACATGTTACCTGTAGTTTGATTGGTCTGCATTAATAGGTTAACTGATACCGCGCCAGCACTTTCTCCGAAAATAGTTACATTGTTGGGATCACCACCAAAAACGCAATATTGGTCTGTACCCATTTTAGGGCTAAAACTTGATCTTTGATACCCCAATTGCCTGAAGCAGCTGAATCTTCGGTGCTTAGAAATCCAAATATTCCTAAAAATCATTGAAATCTAAATAGTCCGGGAGGTAGCAACTTCGGGAAAACAAAAATTTTGATATTATTAAAAATAAAGCTATTTTACCCTTAGACAAAAATCACATTTTCTTCAAACCTTTTATTGATACAATTTAATTTCTGATGGTTGTCCTTTAGGTTTAAGACCATGCAGAACTTTTCAATAAAGAAAACTTTTTTTTCATAAAATTTAAATAATTATTTTTTCATAGAACGCAACTTACGTAGAAACACTCTATAATTAATAAATTAATAAAATTGTTATGTAACCTACCAAGCCGATAATTAAATGATACGAAAATCAGTCCTTTTTCCAAAATCTTTCTGGGGCCGTAATCGTCGAATTTCGAGCTTCCTCGTGATGAAAGCTCCTCCATGAACCCAAACTAGAACCGGAAGATTTGATGTTGTAGTTGTATTTTCCTTTAAGCAAAAGAAAAAAAAAAAATATTATAAACTTACATAATATAATCAATGGGCCAGTAACAAAACTGACTTTATGATAACACTTTTAAAACCTTTTTAGAAGGGTTCCTTTTGACGACTCTACCACGAATATTTATACCGCACATATATGAAAGCGACACTTTAACCCAGCCCTGCTCGATGTCAAATATTTCGGGTGTCGGACTGGGCAAAACGCGTCGCTTTTTTAGTCGGACTAGTTTATCACAATGTTTTGCAGCGTGATAAACGTTTTTAATTGTCTGGTAAAAATGGCGCCGCCAGCTTTGCGATATCTGTCAAAATAAAAAAGTTATGATGTAAATAAATTATAAGTTTTGGGTAAAGTGCCCTATGGCGATTTAAAAAAAAAGTACTCTTTTTCTGAAAATTTTAGAATCTGCAAAGCCTCGATTTGTGTGCCAAATATCAACTGAATTGGTTAAAAAATAAATGCAATATGGCGAAAAAACCAAAATAAAAATTGAACTTTGACGGCTTGTAACTCGAAAAAGAATGACATTAAAAAAACTTTTTTTTATTTTCTCCCGTTTTAATATAAAATAATTAATTAATTGTTTTTATAAAATGCATTTAACTTTACATATGACTGTACACATTAATGTATAAACAATCCTCTTTTCCAAAAAGTTTTGTAAACCTCAAAATGTCACTTAACTCGTAACTGTATACATTCATTTTTGTCTTCGGTGGCATTCAAGACGCTCAGTCCATGGAGAATTTGGTTGGGGTGCCTAAAAATATAACTAAATAATAATATGTAGCATTTAAGTGACACACAACTCTAATTTGTCCAAGCCCGTAATCACTCTGTCCCTCGGTAAAAAACAGAAAATAAAGTGAATTCAAAATTATTAACTTTTATTATTAATTTTAATGAAAACAAATCCCTAACTTATTACACTGAATTGTATCCGCAGTTGGTTTCTTGTGAAACATTTTTTAAATATTAATACTAAATAGGAAAAATTGCTTTTAATGTTTTAACAATTATTAGAGCATTACTCTGCTAATTGCTTCGCCTTTCTAGGGCTCCATCAGCATTCGGCACAAATTTAAAAGAGAAATACTTTACAACAGAACCACTTGACACGCTTATTGTTCTCAGCAGGTCTATAAAATATTATTAGGGTTATAATGGCGGCCCAGATGGGTAGTAAATCCCATTTATACACTGGCATATCTACGAAACTTACTTGATCACGGGTAAAGATCTGTATTTAAGTCTATAAGTGATTTTTAACTTCTAGTCTGAATTCATATAAATTCTATTTTACCTTTGTTTTCTCTCTATGAAGTAGTTTCTTAACATTATTAAGACCACTAAACCACTTTATAGATCTTAATAATGTTAAACTACTCCATAGAGAAAACAAAAAGGTAAAAATTAAATTTATATGAACAACTAGAAATTAAAAAATCACTAGACAATACAACTCTTTCTACCAATGATCAAATAAATTTAGAAGATATGCCAATTATAAATAAACCTATTACCATCTGTAGCCGGATAATAAAACCCCTCATAATATTTTATAGACCTTTTGGGAAAAAACTGTTTGTTCAAATGGTTTTGTTTGTAAATATTTCTCTTTTAAATTTAGTATACGAAGTACTCTTGATGAAGCCCTTAGAAAGGCGAAACAATTGAGAGTAATGCTCTAATAATTATTGAAACATTAAAAGCAATTTTTCCTATTTAGTATTAATATCCCTAACTATTATTATTGTTATTATTTCTGCAATTTATTGTTTTTATAAGTTCTTCAAGTAGTCGAAAGTGACGTGTCTTATAAATTTACTCCTAGGTTCCCATGCAACAAAAATATCAATAACTTCATATTGCTAAAAAGCAGGGGCGCAATTAGGGGGAGCTCAGGGGCTCCCCCAAAACGCTGTTTAGTACCCCCAAAGTTACTGAGCATTTAAAATACAAGTTGTCTCTATAAGGTCTGTTCCTTGGGCCAAAATGCAACGATCTAACCCAATTTACCTTAGTCAAAAAGTGGATCGATATAGTCTTAACTATACTGAACCTGACTTTTGGTTAGTTCTGGTTAGTTCTGGTATTGTAGGTTTAAATTATGGGTACATGAGACGTACCCAATGTAGAGTTTCTGGGTATGACGTTGAAAGTGGTTAAAGTCTTTTGTTTATTGCAGATTGCAATTAAGCGAGTAATTATAGTAAGAACATTTTAAAAGCGCAAATTCGGTACCCTTTGAAAATAATACAAAAGAACATAAAAAAGGCCGCCTGCAATCGGACTATTTTATACAAAGGCGCCGCTATGCTTTACAGCGACACGCCGATACACTATGGGATAGAAATCCATTATTTTGGCCAAAAAGCAACTTTGAAATTTTAATGGCTCATGCTGTGTATTTCAAAGTAGATACTTCAAATTATATGTACGCAAAATTATAAAAGGATATAACGACTTTTTGGGGTAATAAGAAACTTGAAAATGTATTTTAAGTGAACATAAATATACAACATTTAGTCTACCTAGTTTATTTTTAGCCTTGTTTACTAAAAAAGTAAAAGAGTTTAAATAATAAGAGCTATTGTTGTGTTTCCGATGCAGTCTCACGAAGTCTCGCTACTTTTGTCAAAGATTTTTTACCTTTTTCTTTATCAGTTTTTGTACTTACAATTGCCTACCTACTTTTTGCTACTTCTAAGTGTAAGGACAGATACAAGAAAGGTTTTTCATTTTAATATTTAATATGTTTTGTCCGACACTGTATATTCTAAAAGATAAAAGCATTCTGATGAAAGATATGGATTCTACAGAATCTACCCAACAAAACAGTGTCTTTTATTTATTTTATACGTTAAAAAATAAAAAAGTTGGGAAGATGTATCTCTATTACGCTTCTAAGAATAATTTAAAATTATTTTCTCAGATTTGGATGGTCATATTTCCGAAACTAATCGAGATAGACAAGTCAAATGTAGTATTTTTTTAAACCATTTTAAAAGATTTTTTGGTGGTGATATAATATTCAGGGTATTCCATTTAAAAAATCATACCTATCGTCGATACCCTGTATATCATATGAGATAATAATCATCGGATTACTGATTAGAATACTACCGAATTAACCAAACAAGCTGACATTTTAGTTTATTTTGTACAATAAAAATAATAATGTTAAGGGGGTGTAAATTTTTAATACCATATAATAAATTTTAGGTTCCCAAAACGCATTTATAATAATTTATAATATTTTTCCAGTAAAAAGCACCTCATTTTAAGTTTGATTGGTAAGTTTCAGAATTTTGACCAAAAAAAATAATTTCTATCAGTGCGATGACCAGCTGCATCCACCGGCATATAATAAAAGAAATATAGCAAAGGCGGCAGCGAAGACAAGCATGCCGGATTTATTTGCTTTAAACTTTTTGTGATTTTTTTCTTATCAAAGAGCACCGAATTTACATTTTTAAACTGTTCCTTCTATACCTATTATTAAAAATAAATATAAAATGTTACAAAAAAAGTTCATGAAAAATATGAAAATTTTAATTCCGAGACAAAAAAATAGTTGATTAACCCCCTATTTTAAATATTAAATAATTAAAATGTTAAAAAAAAGACTTACGGCAAATCTTAGATCTCCTACCGGAGGTTCTGCATAGGGAATTCCTCTAAAAGCTCTATAGTAAACATTGTTTCTTGCTGTATGATTTACCACTCCTTGTATAGGTCCATCTGCTATAGTTAGATTAGCAGTCTAAAACCATATTAAAAATGCAACAGATATATTTAATACATACATACGTATACCGGTATACAGGGTGTAACAGAATGTTTTTAAAAACATATTCTACATCGAAAATATTAAGAAAAGTTTATATAAACCTTAAACATGTGTCCGAGAATACATTGTTTTCCTGATACAAGGTGTTAAACAGGGGCATAGCTACCGCAACATCATTATTTTACTGGCTATCTCTATACCATATAACATTTTTTGCCGGCGTTGTACATTTAATTTACTGGCATTGCCAACACTCTTTAATGGCAAGGCATTGGAAAAAGGTATCAAAAAGACGCGAAAGTGGGCAATTGGCCGTTATTAGGCCACGTGTTGCAGATAAAGTGATGGCATCCGTCATTAATAAGTTATTGGCAAAAAAATGCGTTTAAGATGATGGCATCCATCATTAATATAAGTTATTGGCAAAAAGATAACAAAAAGACACGAAAGTGGGCAAATGCAGATACTCCCAAGCAGCAAGCTGACGTCTTATTTACGAAAATTGTCGCATATACTTTTTTAAAAGCTAAAATGATGCGATATTTTATTTGAAAATTAAAATAGGAAAAAACTCCTTACTGCATGCAATTTCCTTGCAATGCAAAAGTACCATCTCTCGGAACACTGTCCAACTTGGAGATGCAGATTTTTACACTAGCCGAAGATATTTCTTTCAAAGCTAAGTGAGATCACCTACCTCAGACCGCTCTCGAATTATTTTTGTCTAATGGGTTTAGACGATAAAAAGCGAATATTGCAGAAACGTAGTAGTTTATTGTCCATTACGCCATCTATCGGTATGTCAAAAAAACTATTAAATATATATAATATTTTTATTAACACGTCTTTAAAACTTTTAATAAAGTTTTAAACAAAATGTTTACAGCTCTAACAGTCTACTTGAATATCTTGCCTTCTCGACTAGCCATCACCAATTAATCACACAACACACACTTATTAGGTAATGAATACATTTAATTATGTCTATTAAAAAACTCTTTTCTTTAAAAAAGACCATCATTTTATTTTTATTCGCTCCAAAATACATAATAAACATTTTGTTTGACCTAATTTTTATTTGCATGATTTTTAACAATAAAATGTTATGAAAAGGCCATTTCCTTTAAATTATGTAAAAAACATAAAATAATGTTGTTTAGCTGCCATTATAAATAAAACAGATCAAAAAAATTGCTTTAATGTTAGTTAAATACCAATGTTAATAATATGGTTTAAAAAGTATGAATATGCGTTGAAGGTTTGCCTTCAAAAATCAATATTTATTTGCCTGCAACAAAAACGCGTGTTTTATTTAATCAGGATTGGTATGCCGCCATTTTTGTATGCTTGCCGGCAATTCGCCTGCATGTAATATTTATTGGCAATTAAGTGTTTATTTAGGGTTGAGTTTTTAATGCGTATAAGATGTTGGCATAATATTGCTACCAATTGCCAATGCTTTACCATCAATGCCAATATGAAAAATGTACATTGCCGGCAAATAGTGTTTGCTGGGATTATTAAAATAATAGATGTAGATAAGATAAAATAAATAAATAAATAAATTGACTGGAAATTTTTAAGTTTATGGAGAAAATGTAAAAACTCGTCTTCAATTATAAGTAGAACTTGATTGGAATCAATACATTTTACCATTTCTGAATATTTTAACGTTTTTGATTCGGTAAAATGTTCAGAAGATTTTTAGAAATAAACCTTTACATTACTGGTGTACTGCAAAAAACCTATTTTTAATAGCTATTTATGTATCAAGGGCGTTACTAGTCCAGTAAAGCCCGTGGTGCATACAATGCTTTATGTGCTACCCAAAAGAGTTTTCCAATTACTAATTACATTATTTATTCGCAATATAAAAAATAAGTTGCACCTGTACCTGTATACGTAAGTAGATAATGACTGGTGTTAATATTGACTTTGATGTTTCTATCAGTTAGTCAGTTGGCATTTTTTATTTAACGATTTGATCAAAATGGAAGAAATTCCACAAAATATAAGAGAAAAGGCCATAGAAGCGACTGAAAATCTTTTGCCAGTTAAATCAAGGCAACAGTATGATCGGGAGTATGGCATATTTGGTATTTGGAAAGATGCGAACGCAATTCTTCAAATAACCGAAACCGTTTTAATGGCATATTTTCAGGAACTGGTAAGTTATTGATTTTATTTTAATACATATGTTTGTATAAAATTAATCTTTATTTTGAGAGAAATAAAATTGGATAAGCAATAAAATTTCCATATTAGCGCATTAGGGCATTATAAGCGGGCATTATCATAATGCCCGCTTATAATGCCCTAGGTATGATAGCAGGTATTATTGCTACCATAACATATTCCGTTTCTAAGGTATTACAGATCAATAATAGATGGTTAAAACATAAATTAAGTATTAGCTTTAGCTGTCAAAAAAAACAAAAACAAAAAATTATATATTTTATTTTAACTCCAACAACTAAAGATTAGTTCAAAAAAGCTAGTTTGGCAAATAAAATACTACATAATATGTACTTAAAAAATGGCAGATTTTGGAATTAAATTTTAAGCACTTTTTACTCTAGAGTTTTTTCCGATATTTTGTGATCTAACCTCACTCCTTATGATTCCATCTTTGTTTTTCCAAATTTCCTGCCATACCACTAAAATGAATTTTTAGGTTATTGGACATGCAGAGGCGATCGTCTTAAAATGAATTTCCAAAAAAATTAAGTGGATTTTTATATAGTTTTTTAAAACTGAACAGAATCAGAAAAACATTCAAAAGTCAAAAAAGCTGTATTTTTACTTGTTTTATTCAAATAAAATATAAAACTTGTACAAAATTCAGTGTCGTACATGTTTTTGCAAAAAATATTCTTTTAGGTACCGCTCGAGACGCCACTGGACTAACTAAATTTAATTGAGTTGGAGCTAATTAATGCTAAATATAACAATGCCAAAAATTTCGTTGAAATTGGAAAAAAAATATTAAAAATAATAATAAAAAACCGATTTAAAAAAATGACTTCATGTATCTGGTATACAATGCGGACCCATGTTTATTTAAACTTTTTTTTATATTTTCTGATGTAGAATTTGCTCCTTAGAACATTAGCAGAAAGAAAAACCAAAAGATCATTATCATTATCATTATATATAATAAAACTAAGTTGAAAAAATGTGCGTGCCGATAAAACTTGAAAAGAAGTTCCGATACGATAAAGGGACTTATATAGTGTGATAGCCCTTTATCCCCCTCGAACAAGAAAGTTCCCGTTTTACCCTAAAGGGCGTATTTTTAAAGATATAAGGACTCTTCCAACCCTTCAACTTGGAAATTAGGTGTAGTGGCGCCATCTGTTGTCGAGTATTTGAACTTCATTCAGAACAACGGTTATTTGGGTCTCATATCAACTCCCGAGCGAAGCCGGGAATCATAGCTAGTATATAATAAAACTAAGTTGAAAAAATGTGCGTGCCGATAAAACTTGAAAAGAAGTTCCGATACGATAAAGGGACTTATATAGTGTGATAGCCCTTTATCCCCCTCGAACAAGAAAGTTCCCGTTTTACCCTAAAGGGCGTATTTTTAAAGATATAAGGACTCTTCCAACCCTTCAACTTGGAAATTAGGTGTAGTGGCGCCATCTGTTGTCGAGTATTTGAACTTCATTCAGAACAACGGTTATTTCGGTCTCATATCAACTCCCGAGCGAAGCCGGGAATCGTAGCTAGTACTATTATAAAATTATAAAATTAAAATTTTAATAATGGGAAAAATATATACCTGTAACGAATCAGCTCCTTTGTGGTGAAGAAACAATAACAAAGTAAATATTACCGTGTTTTTAAACATTGTGCTTCTATAACATACACTAAAAGCACAACTTTAAAAATGTGTAGATGGTGTTTATATACTATTAAGAATCATTTTTTGGATTAAAAATTTTGTTATACGGAGTAAATTAAAAAAAGTACTGCAATGGTAATTATTTTATGTAGAGTAAAGTGCCATAATATGAAATAGTTAGCTAATATCGGATAGTGATGATTCCCAGAAATCTGTTATCCGATAATGATAAAACCTCTCTGCCGTTCAGTATGACCATAAAGTAACATACCTACGGATAAGAGAAACCATGGCTTGCTAAAATTTTCGTACCGCTTTTGCGGCAGGCTTGTCATTTTTCCAGTTTACACTTTAAATGCGTCGGTCCAAGCCTCGCCTCGTGTAACATCAGCGGTGGGGAGACACGTAAGCTTACTGAAATGACTAACTGGCGGTATTTCAACGAGAAACGAATAAAATTATATTGGGAGTTTCCGCATGACCTGTCCTTAAATCGGCTATTCCATGATAACTCTTATAATTTCCTTACTCTATGGTATGACGCTAAATTTAGGCCATGAAATAATATTTTAATGCTTTTGAGGGGGAAATAAAGATTTTAAACTTTTTTTCACATTTTTTTCTAAATTAAAAACACTTTAAGAATACTGTGTAAAAATTTGAGATTAATCGAAGAAAAATTAACAAAGATACGGAGGTTTAAGTAACCACCTTATTCATGATTCTTATACAGGGTGATGCAAAAATCTATCACAAAACTTAAGGGGGTGATTCTACATGATAAAATAAGGGTAGAGCTTCATATACATTTTTTCAAAATGTCATTCGTTTTCAAGTTATAAGCCGTCAAAGTTCAATTTTTATTTTGGTCTTTTCGCCATATTGCATTTATTTTTTAACCAATCCAGTTGATATTTGGCACACAAATCAAGCTTTGCAGACTCTAAAATTTCAAGACAAAAGCACTTTTTTAAATACCGCCAGAGGGCACTTTACCTAAAACTTAAAATTTATTTACATCATAACTTTTTATTTTGACCGATATCGCAAAGCTGGGGGCGCCATTTTATTGACAATCAAAAACTTAAAAAATAAGGTACTCTTTAATAAAGTCGATAAACCTGACCGTTAAGGCACCAATAGACATCAAAGTTTTCATCAATTTCAATCAAATTACCTACATACATACAGGGTTTCACGGCCAGTAACTCAACCGACAACGGGGCGATTCTACGGGCCATTGAGATTTTTCAAAAAATATTGACTGTGTCATCAGAAAAATGTACCTTTTTGAGCATGAATCAACCTAACCCCCTTCTTCCCTCAATGAAACAGTGAAAGAGTGCTGCAGAGTCATTTTTTTAAAACTGACTGTGAAACTTTTTACACATTGTAATAGGGGGCGCAGTTTTTACACATTTACGTCAAATAATAAATTTAACCCTATAGTTTAGTCCACAATATGTTCACTATAATTTAGTGCATGCAAGAAAAAGTAATAATAACTTCTTTTTTTCTTATAAAACAAACCTTAACCAAAATTTTAGGAAAGCTTCTTTGTAGAGCGCTTAATATTTTGTTTTGCCTTTTGATAAACCATTACAAAGTTATAAAATTCTAAAATTCTATCCTGTAGAGTTTTAGTAGCAGTATTTATTGTTGATTATAATTATACGTTTAGTTTTAATCAGTATAGTTAATACGTAAGTATGTTGTGAATTATGTAATGTGAAATGTAATCAGGGCCTTGCTTACCAGGTGGTGCAAGTGTGGCAAAGGACATAAGGGCGGCAATGTTTTAAATAAAGGGCGGTAATTTTGGAAATAAGTTAAAAACGTTTTTTTGGGAAATAAAACTGAGCAGAGGATTCCTAAATTTTAAATAACGTCAAAGATTTTAGGATTATACACATTGCGAAGTATTCTTAATTTTAAATAATTTATTTTTATAATCTACCTTGTAAATGTAGTTTAAATAAATAAATTTAATATATCCAATGTGTCAAATATGTAATAATAGGGTACCTAAACATACTTTTTTAAAAATAAATTAATTAGTTATTTTGCTTAAATATTTTTTTTTTTAATTTTTGCGTAATTTGTTAATTTTAATTACCTAAAATTACATAGCTGCACTTAACTTATCAGGCAGTTTTGTTATCGTCCTAAAAATACGTTTTAGTGCTTTAAGATAGGTTTTTATACCATTAAAAACATCATTTTATGTTTTTTCTTCTACTTCATCTGCAGTTTGATGGGTTTTTAATAATAGGCTAACAGATGACAGACCAAGATTGCCATAAAAAGGCAATATTGGTCTGTACTCATTTTAAGGCTAAAACTTGATCCTGGATACCCCAATTTCCCCAATTCTTCGTTACTTAAAAATCTAAATATTTCTAAAAATATTTAAAATCAAAATTGAATTTTACCATTTTGGCGGACACAAATAATCAAAAAACTACAGAACATATCTTCAATGGATGGTATTTATTTGGGTACACGCCAAAAATAAAATTAAAAGTACTAAAAAACCAAAAAAATTTAAACAAGTAAAAAGATAATTAAAAAATCGACGTTTCGGTGGCAAATCTGCCACCGTTGTCAAGAATAAATGGAATAAAAATAAAAAATTTACTATTATTAAGGTTTTAAAATTTAAAATTTTTTATCTTTTTTAGGATATTCTGAAATCTTTGACATTAAATGTCAAAATATGTTTGTTTGGTTATAGTGTCATAGCTGACATAGATAACTGGTTGCTGGTGTATTTATTGTTTATTTTACAAAAAAGGTGAATAGTTAGTTAATTTTTAGTCTTCCTGAAGATACTTCAGTATCAAGCAAAGGCAACCAAGTGTTATTTAAATTAACTGAAATTGATGCTACACAATTATCTTTATTAAATAATATATACGCACTTTCTTTGATTTTGCGTTTTTTTAGAATAAGTTTCCTTTGCTAAAATGCTCGAAGCATCCCAGTTTATTCTGTGATTTATCAAATGCGTGGTGGCAGATTTTTGATTTAGGAAATTCTGTGTTTTTAATGTATGATCTGTGTTCTTTTATGCGTTTAGCGAATGGTCTACAAGTTTCACCTATATAAAACCTTATTGCATTCGCAAGGTATTTTATAAATGACATTTTTTGTATTTTTATTTAAGTTGTATGGTTTTGTTTTTGTTAATTGAAATCTGATAGTGTTTTGTGTTTTAAAGATTGTGCAAATATTAAATTTATGTCCTATTCGTTGAATTTTATTTGATAGTCCGGGAATGCATGGTAAAAATAAATTTGTAATAGGTCTATTTTGATTTTGTCTTATAACTGAAGTTTCAAATTCAAGGTAACAATTATTTATAAAATCTAGAGGATAATTATTTTGAATTAAAATATTTTTTAAATAATCTTTTTCAATATTTATATTGTGATTAGAACAAATGACTTTAAGTCTATCAAAATTGAAATAGATAAAACTAGATATGCACTAATGTACAAACTTAAATGTTTACCCTTAACGCATAAAAAAATGATTAAAAAGTTTTTCTTGAAAATGAACAAGTTTGCATATTTAAATATTATTTTTAATCCTAAACATTTCTTCTTTATAAAATAATTTTTGGCAGTATAAAAAATAAGCGTACTTTTCTCTTGAGAAAAATTAATATCTGATGATTGCATTTTAGGTTTTAGACCATACAAAACTTTTTATAAAAGAACACTTTTTTCATAAAATTAATAATAAAAAGTTTTCCATATGGTGCAAACTTACGTAGACACGCTGTATTTTGTACCAAAAAATTTACGAAATAGGGAATGGGAAGGAAACAGTATAATTCGGGCAATAAATACCAATAAATAAATTTAAAGACTTTATTGCTTTCTAATAACAATAAATTCAGTTAACAAAATAATATTTGGCTTTTCTCCGGAATAAAGAGTTTTAATAAACATTTTAAAAAATTAAATTTTTGTATACATTTACTATGAAGAAATATTCTGTCCTTGTATAATGTAATAAAAGTTAAAAAGACTTTAATAGAAATAAATTAACAAAACATATAATATATTTTATTTTGGAAAAAAGGAAAACAATATTTTCCTACTCGCGTGCCAAAAAGTTTACTTTTCCGCACGTATTTTGGTTCTGAAAGTGTAACTTTTCCGCACACAATTTGAACCAAAATTTAGAGAGTCACAATGAAGAATTTTCGTTTACCAACATTAATAATAAGTATAAGTAGGGTATTAGGTAGCATTATATTAAAATAATAAAAAGAAAATAATAAAATTTGGTTATAATGTTTTCTTTACGCTCGTAGAAAAAATAGCGTTTCTAACACGTGCTAAAGGTGCCCTTTCCGCACTTGACAGCTTGGCCGAACTCCGAAACACTGAAATCGGTTTTTAAAACCGAAAACCGAAAACGGTTCTCAAAACCGAAAATGGCTTTTCTAAACGTAAACGACTGGTTTATATTTGACTATTTTCAACCAGCATATTTAAAAATGTTTAATAATGTTAAAAAATACATTTTAATAAAAATAAATATTTTTGTACTATATTAAAAAATGGGTTCTTTAAATTTATTTTGTTACATATCTTTTAAAATTGAAATCGAATTTTAAAAAGTTTTATATGATAGTTGCTTATTTTTGTATGTAGATTAAGATTCTAAATAAAAAATTGGAATTCCCTTTAAAAAACAATATGAATATGACCTTAAAATTTTAGTCAAGGTCACAAACTAATAATACCATTAAATTGGCCCCTTTGTTTCAAACAATTCTTACTAAAAACGTTTTCTTTTAAAATGCGTCGTTTTCTGGTTATTTGCCTGTCTAAGGTTAAATAAACCCCCTATATAATCTATCAACCAATATCAGATTTTACAAAATGAACGGTTTTTCTTTTTTAGATATAAACCGCAATCAACCAAAAACTTATTAATTGATATTCGAGGAACCGCTTTTCAATTTTGGTCCGATTATCCAAAACCGGTATTTGAAAACCGCTTTTTAAAACCAGTTAATCGATATTCGAAAACCGGTTTTTCAAAACCGGTTAACCGGTATTCGAAAACCGGTTTTCAAATACCGGTTAACCGGTATTCGAAACCGGTTTTCGAATACCGGTTTTCGGTTTTGGCCAAAACCGCGGTTAACCGAAAACCGGTTTCGGTTGCCAGCCCTAGTTTAAATTTAAACTCCCAGAAAACAAATAAACTATAAAATAAATTTAGTAAGTTGTATAAGACCCATCCCCATATTCGTCAAAAAGTCCTTGATAGAATATCCAGCCATCTTGTTTGGGATTGACTTGATTTGATATTGACTCATTTATGCTCAAGTAACTAAAGTTAGAGCTTGATGGGTCCACTGGCCACCATTTTGTGTTATTCAAAGCTGAATCCTCAACTGGAGTTGGATTCCTGCAAAAAATGCTTTATAAATATGACCGTCGTTGCTAAAATAAAAACAACTAATTTATGAAGTCACTTAAAATTCTAATCATGTTCGCTGTTGCGTAAAAATATTTTTTTTTTGTAAATTAAAAATTACTTGTCGTGAAAAGATTTATTATAAAAAGAATAAAATCTTACCCGTATGTTACAAAGTTTGCCCATAATTTAACCATAGTATCAGACACTTTAAGAACAGTACCATTTACGTCATAATTACTAAAGAAGTACTGAAGATCATCAGCATGTCCAACCCCTTAAATAAAAAAAAAAACTGGTTATGGATTTTGTAAAGCATGGTATACCGTGTAGTTTAATCCTTATGTAGGTTAAATTATTGCGGAAATACAGCCATCCAGAATCACGTGACCGTATTATAGAAATAGCATTGGTCTGTCGGCAGTCACATGATTTTGAACTTTCGCACTTTCGTAATATTTTACCGTACATAAGGACTAGGCAATAGAGACATTTTGCACCTCTTAAAATAACAGACGGCCTCCTTATGGTTATCGTTATTAAACATAACGATTACGGCAGCAGTTTTAGACAGAGATTTTGCAGCTTTTTTAAGAAATATATCTTGCGTCTGCGCTTTCGACACATAACCTTATTTTTGCCTGTGGTTCACCCATTTTAAAGTTAACGAAAAATCAGTATTTACTTTTATTCTTCATAAGATATAAATTCATATTTAAATAAATGCAAACACTTCTGTTGATTTCGTTTTTTAAAGTAGATGCAAACAGTACAGTATAAGCAAAACACAAAAAGTAAGGTTAGGTTTGGTAGTAGAATAAAAAGCAAGGTGCAGATTGCAACATCTAAATTAATTACTGATTTAGAATATCCGTAAAAGTGCAAATCCGTTTTAATTTCTTAACACTATTTGATTTTTATTACTGCTATAGATTTTTCAGCTAATTAGAGCCTAGGTATAAATGATATTTTAATTAATACGGCATTAAAATTTTAACCTTTTAAATAATTCATATTAAAATTTCTACAATCCGGCAACCACGCAGTTTAACAATAACGATAACGATAACGATAAGCTCTTCGGTATTCATCTGTAATTAAAGGAGTCCGGTATGGTTAATAACGATAACGGATCATGTTTGCGTTACTGCGCAGTCTCAGAATAACGTTAACCACAACGGAATTGCAAAATAAGGGGTGCAAAATGTCTCTATTAATTCGTCTATTGCCATCATTAAAATAACTACTGGTTTAAAAAAAATGGCAGTTTATGTCAATGACTAACCAGAACTAACCATTCTTTGCTACCAGTAGAAAAAAGTGGACAAACGAAATAAGATATAAAAAATTGGGTTACCAGGATAATTTGGGTTGCTGTTGTGGCCAAATTCGTAAAAATATATTTCATCAACAAATTGTGCCATATTAGTTGCTGCTCTTCGGATCGGTCTATTAAAGTGGTCATCACCAACAAACTAAAAATAATAATAGTTTCACAAAATCTTTGCTGCTAATACAACTATTTTTATATCCCTTTTAATAAACATTGGCAATTGCGCTTTATAAAATAATTTATATAAAAGGGCTACTTTAGATAGGGACTCTTTGTTTGACCTCCTGCCAGTGCGACTACAAAGTTCTTCCCGGAGTGGCGGCTAGAAGTGTCGTACGAACGTTTTTTACCTTCGGGGATCAAGGAAAGATTCACGCTAAATTGACGGCATCTTTCTTGTGGATCTAAGCGCTGTGAGCGAAGATTCCTATAAGCTGATGGTATCCTGTTTGGTGGTGAACACGAGGTATTTCTCAAATGGCGGGAAATAGATGGGCGTGCTATGGGAACTGTCAGTAGTGAAAGTGACGGTTATACGTAACATCAGTAGCAGATCTTGACTCGGTTTGACAGCCGACAATTTATGCATTGCATCGATTGTTGAATTATTCGTTTTCTTTTTGGAATTTCTGGGAGCTACGAGCTCGATTATCCAGATTTTCCGCCGACGAAGCCTTGGAAAGCATAGTCCGGAAGGGGGAGAGTGGTGGATTGGATCGGAAGAGACCAAAACCAAGAAAAAAAAAGTAGAAATAGAATAGAATACTTTTAGATAGCTTTTTGCCCGCCAAAAACGACAAAAATAAAAATTTGAAAAACAATTTACAGGATTATTTTTAAGTTGATATATTTCATTTAACACAGTATAGAATGCAAGAAAATAGGAACATTTTTAAAATAATTTTTTTTTGAAAATGCTCTGATTCCAAAATACAGGATGTTAAAGTTTTAAGAAATATATGCCTGTTTATTATAACTTTCCTACCACCCCGGATATGTCCACAAAATTTGGTACACTTCTTTTAACCATTACATTACATTTTTTGCTGTAAAGTTTTAAAAAGTGACCAGTGGCGTTCGAACAAAATTTGCATTGATTTTTTCCAAGAAAAATAGTACGCCACTGCTTTTCCTGAAATTATATTATTTTTGAAATACTCATTTACTCTTTTCACCTAAGTAACTGATTATTTTAAAAATATATCTACTCTAAAAATAACCATGTATATTCATGTTTTTTTACTTAAATGATATTTGATATACCTCATCAACAATACAATCCAAAGTATAGTAGCGGAGGTAGCACTGATTTAATAAAAATTCTATAAATGACAGTTTTCCCGTTACGTATAGGGGCTGTGAGCGTCGGCTGTCCAAGTAGAGGCGAAGTTAGAAATGGTTTTTTCGCAAATGTCAAAATAAAAAATTTCTTTACTAAAATGCTCCTTTTAGGCCAACAGTATTAGGTATATGTTTGGTGTTGGTCATGTGTCTCATTTTTAGATAAAACATAAATTAAATTATTTTTGCTACAAATTAAATTTATTTAGTATATATTATGTAGTATGAAAAACATAACGCTACCTCACGTACTATAATTGTATTTCGAGGTTTTCGTATAGGGTCATTTAATAAGAGCAATATTACACTCTTTCCGCGGTCTTCGAGTAGTGCGGTTCACGTTTACGTAGAGGTCTACATAGACTTCCCGGGTAGGCGATTGAGGGCGTCGTACGAGCGTAGCTGTACCCTTTGGGGACCGAGAAAAGATTCACGCTAAATTGGGGCTTCTTTCTTCTGGGGCTAAGCGCTGTGAGTGAAGATTCCTAAAGCCTGAAGTTTTTACGTTTTGGTGTTGAACACATGGTGTCCTCGTATGGTCGAGGAGGTGCGCACGCCTTGCGGAAATACGTCAGTAGTGAAAGTGACGGTTATGCGCGATACCAGTAGCAGCCCTTGGCTTGACAGTCACAATTTATGCATGTTCAGAAGTTCATCGCTGTTGTTGATGTTTACAAGTGTTTCTTATTCATATGCTAGGAAAGTCTGGGAGTTTCGAGCTCGATTATCCAGATTTTCCAAGGACAAAGCCGGGAAAGCTTATAAGCAATAGCTTATATGACCGGAACGGGAGAACTGGCGAATTGACTTAGTATCAGAGCCATAAAAAAAAGAAATAGATAGAGCAATATTAGTATTTTAAATAAAGACTTTTCGTTTTATAATCCATATAGGTATTTTAAATTTCTATGTGTACTATATTTAGTATAGTTTGCAGTTTTCTGATGCAGAGTCTGACTTTTCTCGATCAGTTGAAAGCAATAAAAAATATTACTAAAGTGGTAGCTGATTTGTGGCCACTCAACGTTTATTTACTCGAAAATTGGGTTGCCATCATCGGTACTCTGCGCAGGTTATCCGCTGCACTGTGGAAAAGTTTGTGGATTAGTTTTAACGTAAAGTTAACTCACATTCAACCTTTTTCACCAAGAAATCTCTATATTAAATACTATAGCTCTTATTGAAAGACCCTATACGCTAGAGGCTAAAGGTGCGTTCACATTGCTCGCGATCGTGGTCGTGCATGTTTTGCTTAATGTTCGAGTCGATATCCTTATTAAAATTCATTTGCTTGCAAGTCAATCCGTCGTCACTGCTATTTCATTGTCTTCGCTCGTGCTGTTCTGACATGGACCATAATAAATTGTTATTAGCGTCAAGTAGCGCGAATTATTACAAAACGAAAGCTAGAAAAGAGGAAAAACAAAAAGAGATGATGTTGGGTGTCAAGTATTTTTAAAAGTAGATGTTAGAACAGGATTAACTTCGTATACACAAAGATTTCACCACGTTTTCATCTGTCTGCTTCAATTTTAAGTTAAATAGTCAATATAATCCCTTTGAAAGAAACCAAGCACTAGTGAATTTGCAAAAACTGCCGTTAGTGCCGTCAGTGCCGTCAACTAAGCTCACGAGCGGCCGAAGCATTTTTTGATGTACCGACACCTCGGGGATCATGAGAAACATGCGCTTAGCGTATAGTAAGAACATTTTAAAAGCGCAAATTCGGTACCCTTTGAAAATAATACAAAAAACATAAGAAAGGCCGCCTGCAATCGACTATTTTTTACAAAGGCGCCGCTATCCTTTACAGCGACGCGCCGAAACACTATGGGATAGAAATCCATTATTTTGGCCAAAAAGCAATTTTGAAACTTTAATAGCTCAAAGTAGATACTCCAAACTACATGTACGCAAAATTATAAAAGGATATGACGACTTCTATTGGGGTAATAAGAAACTTGAAAATGTATTTTAAGCAAACATAAATATACAACATTTAATCTCACTTAGTTTATTATTAGCCTTGTTTACTAAAAAAAGTAAAAGAGTTTAAATAATAAGAGCTATTGTTGTGTTTCCGATGCAGTCTCGCGAAGTCTCGCTACTTTTGTCAAAGATTTTTTTACCTTTTCTTTATCAGTTTTTGTACTTACAATTGCCTTCCTACTTTTTGCTACTTCTGAGTGTAAGGACAGATACAAGATTTATTTTATAATTTACCACGTTTCTTATTTTAAAATTTAATATATGTTTTGTCCTACACTGTATATCCTAAAGATAAAAGCATTCTGATGAAAGATATGGATTCTACAGAATCTACCCAACAAAACAGTGTTTTTATTTATTTTATACGTTAAAAAATAAAAAAGTTGGGAAGATGTAGGTATCTCATATTAAAAATTATTTTTCAGATTTGGCTGGTCATATTTCCAAAACTAATTGAGATAGGCACATCAAATGTAGTATTTTTTTAAAGTATTTTAAAAGATTTTTTGGTGGTGATATAATATTTAGGGTATTCCATTTAAAAAAATCATACCTATTGTCGTACCCTGTATATCATACGAGATAATAATTATCGGATTACTGATTAGAATACTACCGAATTAACCAAACAAGCTGACATTTTAGTTTATTTTGTACAATAAAAAATAATAATGTTAAGGGGGTGTAAATTTATAATAACATATAATAAGTTTAGGTTTCCAAAAAGCATTTGTAATAATTTATAATATTTTTTCAGTAAAAGCACCTTATTTTAAGCTAGATTGGTAAGTTTCAGAATTTTGACCAAAAATTAATTTCTATCCCATAGTGCGATGACCAGCTGCATCAACCGGCATATCATAAAAGAAATATAGCAAAGGCGGCCGCGAAGACAAGCATGCCGATTTATTTGCTTTAAACTTTTTGTGATTTTTTTTTCTTATCAAAGAGCTCCGAATTTACATTTTTAAACTGTTCTTTCTATACTGCGGCCACTTGGAGCAGTCGAAGCACGGCGATTTTGATTTTCTGTACTCCAGATGCTTGACTTGCTTCTGGTGCTGGAGTGCTTGTCGCCCTGCTCGCTTACAATGTGGACGCACCTAACAGAGACCATACTATAACATAGTAGACTTTACGTGAGCAAGAGCAGTTAAATCTGAAGCTATGGGCAACACTCCGAAATATTCATATTTAACTTTTCCTCCTGCTTCAAGTCTGCAAACCTCATTACTTGTCATACTATAAGGAGACAAGTAACTGATGGCCACATCGTAGTATAATAAGTATAATCTAAGGAGATCTGTAAAAATAATGTTAATTGTCTAGAAAGTTGCGCAACTCCGATTTTGACGAAATTTGTATACGGGGTTTGTTGGGGCGCTGATCACGAATCTGAAAAAAAATTGGAAATGTTTTGTTCCGGGATAATCATTATTAAAGTCAAAATTCAAACTATTCTTAGTTTCACTATGTTTCGCCCTTTTACACAAAATTTCTGATATAACTCTAAATTGACACGCAATATTTCATTTACCATTAAAAAACCTTTTTTAAACATGTTTTTTACTGATTTTTGCATTTCCTTATTATTATAAAAGGTTAACTTTAAATCAAGTCGCCATGTCTGTAAATATTCATTCACATAGGTGTATGCATGGTTGCAGCATCTTAGGAGTAAGAGATTTGAAATTTAATGAAAAATCGGGTAAAATAGCTGAAAGACAGGTTTTTAAAAGATGTTCATAAAATATTGTGTGCCACTTTGGTGTTATATCAAGAAGTTTGTGCAAAATGCAGGCGAAATATAGTGAAACCAAGGATAGCTTAAATAGCGAAAAATCTTTCAGATTCGTGATCAGCGCCCCAAAAAAAAAAACTCGTATACCAAATTTTGTCAAAATCGAAGTTGCTGCAACTTTCTAGACGAAATATTAAAAACCAGTAAAAAAAGTAGTAAACTGGAAATGAACTTCATGATAAAAACACTTATAAAACCTTTTAGGGAGGTTTTTTCTGATGAGTCGGTGGAACTCACTGAAGAACTGGTAAAAATTTGGCTCTCGCCTTTTTAAATATATATAGGGTGTTCATTTAAAACTTTCCACTCGTTAGTCTGAATACGAGACAGATTTGAAGAATCGCCGAAACACGTCATGTATTGAGGGGAACGCTTTGCACAAAATTGGATGGCGCTCTCTCTAACATACCAAGTCAACACCCTTCCAAACAAGAAGGTGGGTCGAGTGTACATCACTTAAAGCTCTGACGAGTTCTTTGTAACTCTAGAATATGAAGTCAATATCTTATCTATTACAAAATGCCGGTACTTTAAAATTACCTAAATACCTGATTTGGATGGTCATATTTCGAAACTAATAAAGTTAGATGTACCCAATGTGGTGTTTTCTTAAAGCTCTTTAAAGGTCTTTTTAATGGTGATACTGGTAGTAATATACAGGGTAGAAGAAAAAGTACATATTTTTTATTTAAGAACCCTGTATATTATTTTACCATTTAAAAGATCTTTAAATGAGCTTTAAGAAAATACCACATTAAGTACATCTAACTTTATTAGTTTCGGAAATATGACCATGCAAATCAGGTATTTAGGTAATTTTTTAAGTACCGCCATTTTGTAATAGGTGAAGATATTGACTTCATATTCTAGGGTTATAAAGTACTCGTCAGGAGCTTTAAAATGATGTATCACTCGACCTGCCTTCTCATTTAAGAATTTTGGGGTGGTGGCCCTGGTGGTTAAGGGGTTAAAGTGGCGCCGTCCAATTTTTGTAAAAACGTTCCCCCTCAATAACTATCTTGACGTGTTTCGGCGATTTTCTCAAATCTGTCTCGTGGAAAGCTTTTAAATGAACACCCTGTATATTTCCTTAATATTTTACCTGGAAGTAGTGAAGCTGCAGCAGCTTCATTACTGTTGAAACCCATTAACACAGGAACTTTAGTAAAATTGCCAGCTCTCTGCAAATCGTCACTTGGCTGTGTAAGAACTGCTCCAGGAACAGTACTTGGTTCCATGACTGGTGCATAGGGAAGACCTCTTAGACCATTTGTTACGAATAGCTGTAGAAAGTATAAAAGTAGTTAAATTTTATTGAAAAATCAAGTTATTTTCATTAATTTTTTAACACATGTTGTTCACTTAAATATGGCTTACGCGAAAAATTCTTTAATTAAATCAATTTGTTCTGACTCTAGACACGCGTTGTGACTTGCATTAGGTGCGTTTAGTGCTGCCATTCCGAATCGGAATGGTACGAAAATAGTGTTTTCTTGCCAATTGCACCGGTTTCTGCGGCCTCCCGCAGCGGAACTCCGTGCTCTATAGAATTCTACACCTCGTTTTCTATCGTAGATTTTTACAGCAGTTTTAGCGGTTATTATATCTATCGGATACTCCCTCCTTATGAAATTAAATTTTTCTGAAGATTAACTTAACCTTTACTTAAAATAAATATCTTTCAATGTTCCTTACTGCAAAAATATGTGACCAATTTATCTTGACTAAAAATTCAATACCAAATAAGCTTTATACAATTGTAAATCTTTGCAAAAATGAAGGTCACATTGGTTGGACAGTAAACACATGGCTAGCTAGAACCCTAAAACTAAAATTACATTTTTTTGTTATTCTTAAAAATAATAAAATAAATTTTTGCATTCTAATAACACAAAAATAACCAAATAAATGTATAAATCATAGCAAAAGTAACGAACACCTATATTTATTTTAGGGTTATGTTCGACTTTTTGAAATTTTGGTAGAATTCGACACGTTTCAGCAGACCTCGCTTATAGGCGACCAATTTGATCGACTTCAAGCGTGTTTTCTGAACACACAGTGCAAGTTAAGTAGAATGAAGTCGATTTGTAGAATACTACGGTACACGAAGTCCCGCTGCATTTCTACCGACTATTTTGACCGTAGAGCTGGTGGAATGTTGGAGTGGGGAAAGAAACAGCTGTCTAAACATCAATGATTTTGAAGTTCTTTGTGAATCTTCCCACGATCTTCAAGTTGTGCAGTCACGTTTCGTAGGAGGCTACATATAGCGTCTCCGGGTAGGCAGCTGAAGGAGTTGTACGTGCGTTTCAGTGTCCTTATTGATAGTATCTTTCTTCTGGAACTTAACGCTATGAGTGAAGATTCCCTAAAAACCTTATGTTTTTATGTTAGCGGTGTGCACGCGTTTTCGTAACGGCCGAGGACGGTGGCGCCCTCTAATGGAGGCGTCAGCGAAGTGACAGTGAAGGTTATGCACAATAACAGTAGCAGTTTTTTGGATTGACAGCTACAATGTATACATTGAATCGATTTTTATTTCGTATCGAACCAGAGTAAATATTTGAATAACTTGAACCGGAATTTCTGGGGAGCGGAGCGACCATCCAGGTGTTCCAGATGCGAAGCCCCTGGAAGTATAGTCCGAAGAGAGAGCCGATTGATCGTCTTGCAACGGGACCAATAACATTGAAAGCAAAACAAAGCAAAGCAGCAAGTTCTTTGTGCTTCAAACTGCAAACAAAACGCGCTGTTTATTCAAAAAGTGTTATAAATTAAAAATATATTTTATTTTTAAGAAAATTTAGATTCTTCTTGCAAAAACATATTGCTTGTGTGTACTCTTACTTACTGATGCAGCTGATAGCCATCCAACCTTTTGTAGCTTTTCTGCTTCAATATTTCTCAAGCCAGCTACTAAACCAGCAGTATTTATATACAAGACTCCTAGATTTAGTGCAACCAATTTGGCTGTTTTTAAGGGTCTGGTACACAAACCCCATAAGTTTAAGGCCGTACCACTGTTCATTATAGCTTTATGAAATAATCCTAAAAAAAAATGTTAAAAATTATTGTAAATGTAAAGTATGGAAATCTGGCGTAACCAGTGACTTCTTTTTGGTAGCGCTTTTTTTATTTGATTTAATTCACTTGATTTCCAATCATATTTTTTACTGTGCGTTATTAGCAAATTTTCATAAACGCCCTTCGCTAACCATTGCTTATGACAGAGAAACAATACTATTGGTCGGCAGTCGAAGTTTTGGTAATATAAGTTATAACTCTTTTACTTTCTAAGGCGCGCATATGTGCTTTCTTCTTTAATTTTAAAGCATCATTCTTTGCCATATAAGCAGTGGCGTAGCCCCAGGGGGCAAAGGGGTACGCTCGCCCCTCCCGCCTCCTTGACTTGGGGCCCCTCTGCCAATGAAATATATATAAATTTTTTAAATAATTTTTTATTTGATTTTTATATATATTTTTATAGAATCAAACAATGGCTCTTAATAATAGTGTTGCTTTTCCCATTTAAATAACATGGGATTTTTGGACTATTTTCTTTTATTTATTTTCTCAGACACCCATAAATAAAAAATCTACTTATCGCATATTCTGATGAAAAAAGTTATTTTACAGAATTTTGATTAAGTCACTCCTTTCAGAGTTATTTACCGTCAAATGTTTAGTTAAGATTGAGTTGTGGCCATCCGCTTTAGGAAAATATAACATTTGATGTGTCTATCTCTTATAGTTTCGGAAATATGGCTATCCAAATCTAAAAAATAGTAGATATAGTGTCAATTTTATCTTCGACACTAAACTTAGTGCTTATAGCTTAGAGCTGAGGATATATTGGAAATTAAACATAATTTTCAGGTTTGAATGGCCATATTTTTAAGCTATAAGAGATAGACATATTAAATGTTGTATTTTCTTAAAGCTCTTTAAAATATCTATTTAATAATGATGTAATATACAGAGTGCTTTATTTAAAAATTGCCGGTTTACTATTTAATTTCCGAGGATGGCCACAACCAATGATATATTTATTTAAAATAAATCGTTGCCACAACTCAATCTTAACTCAACTTTTGACGCTAAATAACTTTTAAGAAGTGACTTAATCAAAATTAGTGGAAAAACTTTTCATAGAGCGTTAAATTTTCCATCAGAAGATGCAATAAATAGATTTTTTCATCTATTTTTGAAAAAAAAAGGAAAAAAGTCTAAAAATCCCATATTATTTAAATGGGAAAAGCAACATGATTTCGGCACGGTTTAAATTAGGAATTATGAGCATTTTCACATTGGATATATTTTTTAGGCTATAAACTACAAGTTCGGGGAGCGATTGCTTAAAAAAATCGATTTGGGAAATAATGGACACCCCAATAAACATAGGTTTTATGCAAGGTTAGTTTATATTTATAAGGTTGCGACATATCCTCGACTTTTAGGCGGTTCGAGGTCGGGGACGCAAGGGAAAGGCACTCCACGGAGAAAAGTTGGCAAGACTGGGTAAAATCAAAGCTGATGATCAAGCCAGTGGCGTCTAGAATTTGCGCATTTCATTTTGCATCGTTTTGGTATAGTGATATTTGTTGAAAGATGTAATTCCAAATGTTTTTATTTAAAGTAAAAGAATTTACAAGTTAATAATAATTAAAAACTGTTGTATAAACAGTTGTTCTACTAATACAATGAACTGTATATCTCCGGCACTGAACAACATGGCAGAAAAATGGGAGATGTGACGTCATAACACGTCAAAGCAATATGGCCGAATGTCGTGACCGACTTTGGGTTTTATGGAGTTTTTTTTAATATTCTGACCATGTTGAAAACTTGAAATTGGCTGCTTTAATAGAAAGTGTTTCCTGAATTTAGAAAAGCTGTTACTCTTACTCTACGCAGGAGCATCGTTAAAAAAACGAGGGGTTACTAAAAACAAAACTCTGTATTAAAAAATAGGAACTCTAAAAGGACTACGCCCCTACCGCCCTTAAACCATGGCCACGCCACTGCATATAAACCCAAAGGATCAATTTTATTCTTCTGTTCTGATTCTGTACTAAGGAAAGTTTCGCATAGTTATAGATTTATAGTTCTTTTAAGCAGTAAAAACTTTTATGTATGTAAAAAAGGTGTACTTCTAATACTTTGTAAAAAAATAACAATAATTTAAAAGTACTTTACCTGTAGTTTGATTGGTCTGCATTAATAGGTTAACTGATACCGCGCCAGCACTTTCTCCGAAAATAGTTACATTGTTGGGATCACCACCAAAAACGCAATATTGGTCTGTACCCATTTTAGGGCTAAAACTTGATCTTTGATACCCCAATTGCCTGAAGCAGCTGAATCTTCGGTGCTTAGAAATCCGAATATTCCTGAAAATCATTAGAATCTAAATTAAATTCCACAACTTGGGCGAACGCGTCACTCTTTTTTCGGAAAAGTTTACCACAATGTTTTTACATGTAATTTTTAAACATTGTGCCAAAAATCGTAAGTGTTACAGTCACGAAACCAAAGACCCATGGACATGTTTTGGGTACCTATCGCATTGGGCGGGTTTTATAGCTGTAAACCTTATGATTTTCAGCACAATGTTTAAAATTACATGTATAACATTGTGGTAAACTTGTCCGACAAAAAGTGACGCGTTCGACCAGTCTGACACCCGAAACATTTGAAATTGACATGCTGGGTTAAAGCGCCGCTTCCATATATAGCGGTAGTGAATATTCGTGGTAGACTCGTAAAAGAAACCCCCCTAGAAAGGTTTTCAAAGGCTTCTTATCGTAAAACCAAAAAGTAAAATATTAGCTGTCAAATTGTACCAATTATCTGCGGGGTTTGACAAAAAAATGTATTATTTGCTTAAGAGTAAAGTACCCCTATTTGTAATAATATCAAAAATTGTTATAAAGAAAATACCTACATATGTTTTGGATTTAAAATAACTTTCAGATATGCAAAGCTTGATTTTTTTCTGCGATGCTGATAAAAATTTAAGTTTGAACATTGGTGCAATACTTTATAGTATAATACATTACAAGTGTGGAAAATGACTAATTTCACACGAGTGGGAATATTGTAGCACGAGGCGTTAGCCGAGTGCGACAAACTCCACGAGTGTAAGAAAGTCATTTTCACACGAGTACTGTACACTATTTTTCCTACGACCACAAATTATTCACCAAAAAATAAATAAATTAAAGTTTGTCTGTTCAGAAAAAATAAAAAACAATTGAGAACTTTGCAACACTAGGGTGATATTTACTTTGCAACACTAGTGTGATATATACTTTCTCCTCACTGCTATATTATACTGTTTTGACAATATTTTTACATCGAAAATCACCTACCTAGAAGCATTATATAACTTTTATCATTTTGGAATTTAAAAAGGCCCTCACTTAATAAAAATTGTATGGTTTTGTTAGGTAATAACGCTAATAGTTTAATACGGTTTTCTGCTATTATAAGTGTTTTTAAAAATTATCGATTCTTACATATTTTAGACACTCTTCTAAATAAAACGTAAGTGGTGCATATCCAAAATATTTCGTTTTTTAAAAATATCAGTAAATAAACTTACGGGACCGGGGAGTGAAAAGGGGTGCTGGGTGGGGTAAAATTGGTAAAACGAGTTAATGAAACTGAACATCACATATAAAATTAAGTAAAAATAACAGTTTTTCCTCATATTTTTAAGAAAAATATAAAAAATATGAAAATTGTAAATGCATAACCTAAAGTCCTAAAAGTAAGGAAAAACGACTACTAAACGTCAGTTACCATGCAAAATATGGAAAGCATTTGGCAACGTCGGAAGGGTCTGATTCTATTTATGAATGGATAAAAGAAAGTGGATTCATAAAGTGTGTATTAGCCTTAGGTTTAATTAGGGATTAAAAAAAGATTTAACTAGTTGTTTGAGTACACGAAGAAAGAGAGGAAGGAATTTGATCTATAGGCTTTTTTCTCTGGCGCTTTAGGTCGAACGGTCAAGCGGCAAGGCTGCCTCTATAAAGTACGTGCTCAAAGTTAGAAGGAAGATTTTTAATTTGATACTTACCTGACAACACTGTGCCAGTCAGTGAAAGTTGTTTTTTGTGGTTATGTCTATTTTTGTTTATGTTTTTATTTTTTCGTAAATTTTAATAAATATAAAATAAGATGATTTTCGCTAATTTGGGTTCTACCGTTTAAGGTAAATAAAAAGTTTTTTTACTGTCACTACAATAAATATGTGACTTGCAAAACCAATAGCAGTTTTTAGAATGACATCATAATACGTATCACACCAGTGTTGTAAAGTACTTTGCAACACTAGTGCTGTAAAGTACTTTGCAACACTATTGTGATATAACACATTTTCTATGCATGAAATCAGTGTGCTATTTGCTATTTTCACAAGTGGTCGTAGGAAAAGTATGTATCACCCTGGTGATGCAAAGTTTTCAATTGTTTTCTTATTTTTTCCGTGAAGACAAACAACTTTTATTGTTTTTTTGGTGAATAACTTGTGGTCGTAGGAAAAATAGTGTACATTACTTGTGTGAAAATCACTTTCTTTTAAGGTAATATACTATACCTTTGTTGTAAGTAAACTAGTTTGTATATTAACAAGTTATTTTTAATCCCTAACATATTTTCTTAACAAAAATTTTTGATATTAATAAAAATAGAGTAGTACTTTACTCTTAAGCAAATATCACATCAATATTATTAATTGATATTTGATGGTTTTAGACAACGCGAGACTTCTTCAAAAGAACAACATTTTTTTCGTAAAATTAAAAAAAAACACTTTTATTGTATACCTATAGATTGTAATATAACCTACCAAGCCGATAATTAAATGATACGAAAATCAGTCCTTTTTCCAAAAATCTTTCTGGGCCGTATTTGTCGAATTCTCGAGCTGCCTTCTATAAAGGCTCCTCCATGAATCAAACAAGAACTGGCAGATTTGATGTTGTCGTTGTATTTTCCTTTGAGCAAAAAAAAATATTTTAAAAACTTACATATTATGCATATCTTACGCTAAGAAGACTAACTGCCTTTTCACATTAGCGGAAGACGAAAATTCGGGCGATAGACCGCCGCTATCGAAGTGTATGGAGTCTTATGAAACCATTCACACGTTGAGAACGCGGAAAGTCGGCTGTGCGTGTGAAAGGTCTCATAAGCCCTGAAATACGGTTTCTGAGATAAGGAGGGGTCAAAGGTGCATTCTGAAGCCTATGCCGGATCTGAGCTCCACAGGTCTACGGCTAACTGAAATTCCCAGTTTGGGACCAGGAAAATGACCCTTTAGGGGCACTTGGGCATAAGACTTTCGAGCGCAATCAAGCTAAAGAATTTAAAAGTACATAAAAATCCCACCATTGTGATGGCTACGTTTATTTAAATAAATAATAGTTCAAAAAAACACGCTTTTATATGCAACCGAACTAAAAATTAGAAAATAATTTTTCATTACAAAGAGTTTGTATTACAGTAATAAAAGGTCGAACAATGAATCATAATTATATACCTCAAAATAGAATTATAATAAAATTTAAGATAATAACAGAATAAATAATCACTTCAGAGTAAAAAGCGTGGGGTGCTTAATATATTAAATGTTATAATTATTTCATTTGTAAATATCTATGAGGGAAAAGTTATGAAAAAAATAGTAAAATGCACCTCACGCTTTTTACTCTGAAGTGAATTATTCTGTTATTATCTTAAATTTTATTATAATTCTATTTTGAGGTATATAATTATGATTCATTGTTTGACCTTTATTACTGTAATACAAACTCTTTGTAATGAAAAATTATTTTCTAATTTTTAGTTCTGTTGCATATAAAAGCGTGTTTTTAGTTTTTGTAATCTGTTATTTATTTGTCATTTTTTAGTTCGATATATCAATTAGTTTTCTGCGGACATGTGATATTAAAATGTTTCACGAACTATTTCGTAATCTAATCATTTTATTTAAAGCTTCACTGTTGCATGGGGTTTCAGAACGCAACTACTCCGAACAAGTTTCTGTCAGGCTTATGCTAAGAGTACGTCCGAAAATGCACGCATACGCAGATCGCGCACTAGCTCTTTCTCTGTTAAGCCTGATTTATAGTTTCAGTAACGTAAGACTTAAGACTTAAAACTTAAGCGTTAAGACGTAAGAAGTAAGCAGTAATGACAAGTCAATTTATAGTTCCTTAATTTAAAGTATCTCCTTAAGTTTTTTAGGTTAAAAATATTGTTGTTGTCATTTTTAAAAATGTATTTTATAAAATATAATTTAGGTAGATTGGCTCTATGCTGTTTACAAAGGACATCAACGACAACAAAAATAAAATTTAATGTAAAATGGCCCATAAATAACCAAAAATGTAAACATGAGGCTGCCGATTATCGGCGAAAACGACCGATGTCAATCGAGCCGTAAGACTTAAGACTTAAGAAATAAAAATAAACCATTTCTTTCTTCTTACGTCTTACGGCTTAATTCTTACTGCTTAAGTTTTTGGCACTATAAATTATCAGGTTACTTGTCACATGTTCATTTTTCTTACGGCTTAACGTTAAGTCTTAAGTCTTACGTTACTGAAACTATAAATCAGGCTTTACTCTCCTACAGAAAATCTATAAAGGAATTTATTTATCCTGGCGATACTAATCAGGATAACGGGATACTGTTTGCAGATTATTGCATTGTCATGGGTCCTTGATACGTGTGCAAAGTTTCAAAGAAATCGAATCGCTGGAAGTTGGTGAAAATTAAGCTTAAAGATTCCGTTACATACATACATACATACATACAACCCAAGTTAGTAAACTTTTTTTTTATTTTCTCCCGTTTTATTATGAAATAATTAATTAATTGTTTTTATAAAATGCGTTTAACTTACGTAAGGGCTGTACACATTAATGTATAAGCAATCCTCTTTTCCAAAAATGGTTGTACCAAAAAGGTCACTTAACTCGTACTGTATACATTCATCTTTATCTTCGGTGGCATTAAGACGTTCAGTCCATGGAGAATTTGGTTGGGGAGCCTAAAATAGTAATTAATGTAACAAGTGCATAAAGTGACACTTTTTTTACGAATGGGAAGTTTGACAGCACGAGCCGTTAGACGAGTGCGGCAATTTCTTGAGTAAAAAAAGACACTTTATGCATGTGTTACATGCAATCCACGACCGTATAAAAATATTTAATTATAAAAAATTACTGGTCCAAGCGTTTTCCCTTATATGACCTGTAGTGCCCAAATTAGCTCTGATTTATTTTTAAAGGCCACCCTGTATATTTATTAAGTCTTTATGTACTATAAAAATAAAATACAGGGTCAATTTCCTATTTTAAATATTAGATTATTCAAAAACCTAAAAAATAAACTTACAGCAAATCTTAGATCTCCTAAGGGAGGTTCTGCATAGGGAATTCCTCTAAAAGCTCTATAGTAAACATTGGTTCTTGCTGTATAATTTACCACTCCTTGTATAGGCCCATCTGCTATAGTTAGATCAGCAGTCTAAAACCATATTACCATGTAACAGATAAATTCTATATATATTAGGGAGGCTTTATGCTCCAAGAATTTAAAACTCTTTTTAAAAAATTGTTTATTCTAAGGCTCAAGAATATTACTTCTTTATTATTTATGTATATATATATATATATATTTATGTATATATATATATATATATATATATATATATATATATATATATATATATATATATATATATATATATATATATATATATATATATATATATATATATACAGTAAATACTGAAACATATACAGGTCGGATAAGGTCACAGTATAAAATTATTTTACTCTATACAGGATGTCTCAAAAAAGTGTGACGTATCAAAGTTATATTTTTTAAATGGAACACCCTATATTTTATGACGGTTTTAGATTCTACATAAAAATAATTTAAGTTTATTAATAGTACTAAGTGTCTAATTTTATTCGTTTTTGTGATATTTGATTTTTTTTCAAAATGCAGGGGTGCAATTAAATTAATTTTATTTTAACAATAATAAACTCCTTAAACTTTAAAATTTGTTACAAGATTAGGAAAAGTCTGCCTTATCATACGTAGGTCATATCGAGATCGTAGATTATACAGGGTGATTAAAAAATAATTTCAATTTTTTAGAAAGTCAAATTGCATTATCTCTTTTATTTTAAATAAATCACTCTGTATTTTTTACACCGCATGATGACAAACCAAATCTTTTATACTTTTTAAGTAAATTCCGTTTTAACATATTTTTATTCCAAATGTCTATTTAAATGTAAGTAGGCTGTGATATAGCTATGCCTATTTACTAAGCCGTTATTGCAAAATGTAAATAAAAAAGCCACTATTTTTAAAATTCATAGAAAAAAAATCATTAGTTGCTTATAATGCTACTTTCAATAACACTTATTTCAGCTGAATGTGGTAATGATAAAACTTGTGTTTTTAAACAATCCTAATAACGCCTCTGGTCAGTTATGACGACATTCTGTACAGCCAACTTTAATTTAAATAAACATTTGGACTAAAAATTTGTAAAAACAGATTTTACTAAAAAGCACAAAAGATAGGTATAGGCAACCTATACACCATTTGAAAGAGTATTTTATTTGTCATCATGTGACGTAAAATAATACAGGGTGTTCCATTTAAAATAAGAGAGATATGGCTATTTGATTTTCTAAAAAATAAAATTATTTTTGATCATCCTGTACAATATTTGATCTTGATTTGACCTACGTATGATATGGCAGACTTTTTCTAATCTTGTTACATATTTTAAGGTTTAAAGTGTTAAAAGTGTTAAAGTAAAATCAATTTAATTATACCTCTGCATTTTTCAAAATAATCAAATATCACAAAAACGAATAAAATTAGACACTTAGTACTAAAAACAAATTTGAGTTATTTTTTAAAGTAGAATCTAAAACCGTCATAAAATATAGGGTGTTCTTTTTAAAAAATATAACTTTGATACGTCACACTTTTTGAAGACAGCCTGTACAGACTAAAATAATTTTATACTGTGGTCATATCCGACTTGTATATGTTCCAGTATTTACTTTTTTAAAAACCCCATGGTCATCCAGCTACAGACCGTGTTGAATATGGTGGGCCACCCTGTATATATATATATCGTCTTTCGTTTTGCATAAGAATAGGTATATTTGTTCATATTTGTGGAGGACAATCCACGCAGGCTGAAAGCCTAAATACTAACGTACCGTGGGTGTCTTAAGCGAGGTAAGAGGAAGTTTGTTAACACGGGACTTAAAAACTTAAAGATTTGGGGGAAATAGAAAGACCTCCGCTGGCAGTAGGTTCCACAGTCTAGAAACTCTAGGGATAAAAGAACGAACGAAATGGGAAGTTCGGGGCATGTCCAATTGAACCGTATAGGGATGCATACGTGCGGCACCACGAGTTTCTCTGTTGGGAGCTGCAAGAGGAGGGACTATACTGGATATTTTGTCGAAGCAGAAGTCGTAAAAGTATCTATAATATATTAAGAGCGATATATCTTCCACAGCTCGACGATGGGCAAGAGAAGGAAGTCTTTGAGTAAGTAAAGGATCATTAATAAGACGAACAGCTCTTTTTGAATGGCATCAAGAATACTGAGGGTTGTAGGGGATGCCATTCCCCAGACATTAGAACAATATTCCAGAGAGGGTCGAATTTGGAAACATACAAAGTGTATAAATTGGAAGGAAAAAATACTTTTTGGCTTGGGAAAGAAATTCAAGCTTTTTGAAGCCGCGGTGGCTACAGATACAATGTGTTTATGCCAGTTAGGGTTATTCTCAAATGTGACGCCCACAAGGTTGAATATGCCCTCGCTCTGCAAAACCTGGCAACTCATAAGCAAAGGGTAAGTGTTTGATGATTTTTTTCGCGAAAAGGAACATGATTGTATTTTGGATGCATTAAATTGAACGAGATTTTTGGCGCCCCAATCCAATATAAAACTGAGATCCTGTGAAAGAAATGTCTGCACCGCCCTGCGTTTGCTTTCCAAGTCGGTGTGAGAGATTGGTTTGAGAACCTGAAAAGTGGAGTAAAGGTGTTGCTTTTTGTCTCTATTGTTTTTCTAATACAGGGTGTTAAACTTTTTAAAAGAAGTCGGTATTTTATTAATATCCTTATTATTCCTTATTCGATGTTAATAAAATTTAGCAGTGCTATTTAAAACATTGAAGGCATTATTTAGATTTAACTTAAATAAATTTACTTGTTTCAGTGGGGTATTTTTGCCGGCGTTGTACATTTAATTTTGCTGGCATTGCCAACACTCTTTAATGGCAAGGCATTGGCAAAAAGGTATCGTAAAAGACGCGAAAGTGGGCAATTGGCCGTTCTTAGGCCACGTGTTGCAGATAATGTGATGGCATCCGTCATTAATAAGTTATGATGAAAAAATACATTTAGGATGATCGCATCCATCATTAATAGGTTATTGTAGCAAAAAGATAACAAAAAAGACACGAAAGTGGGCAAATGCAGATACTCCCAAGCAGCAAGCTGACGTCTTATTGACGAAAATTGTCGCATATTTTTTTTTTTTTAAAGCTAATATGATGCGATATTTTATTTGAAAATTAAAATGGGAAAAAACTCCTACTGCATGCAATTTCTTTTGCAATGCAAAGTAGCATCTCTCGGAACACTGTCCAACTTGGAGATGCAGATTTTTACACTAGCCGAAGATATTTCTTTTCAAAGCTAAGTGAGATCACCTACCGCCAGACCGCTCTCGAATTATTTCTTGTCTAATGGGTACGGTTTAGGCGATAAAAAGCGAAGATATTGCAGAAACGTAGTAGCTTATTGTCCATTACGCCATCTATCGGTATGTCAAAAAAACTATTAAATATATATAATATTTTTTTATTAACACGTCTTTAAAACTTTTAATAAGGTTTTTAAACAAAATGTTTACAGCTCCTAACAGTCTACTTGAATATCTTGCCTTCTCGACTAGCCATCACCAATTAATCACACAACACACACTTATTAGGTAATGAATACATTTAATTATGTCTATTAAAAACTCTTTTCTTTAAAAAAGAAACTAAAAAGCTAGAAAACCACGTAGAAAACAAATGCACAAAGCGGTCACCTTCGGTCAGAAATTAACGTAGCTAATTTTACCATCATTTATTTTTATTCGCTCCAAAATACATAATAAACATTTTGTTTGACCTAATTTTTATTTGCATGATTTTTAACAATAAAATGTTATGAAAAGGCCATTTCCTTTAAATTAGGTAAAAAAACATAAAATAATGTTGTTTAGCTGCCATTATAAATAAAATAGATCAAAAAAATTGCTCTAATGTTAGTTAAATACCAATGTTAATAATATGGTTTGAAAAGTATGAATATGCGTTGAAGGTTTGCCTTCAAAAATCCAATATTTATTTGCCTGCAACAAAAAGGCATGCTTTATTTAATCAGGATTGGTATGCCGCCATTTTTGTATGCTTGCCGGCAATTCGCCTGCATGTAAAATTTATTGGCAATTAAGTGTTTATTTAGGGTTGACTTTTAATGCGTATTAGATGTTGGCATAATATTGCCACCAATTGCCAATGGTCACTGAATGAAATTTTTATATTCTATTTAAATAAAGTATTTGTGGTTAATGTTATATGGACAATTATTAATAGAAGAACATTAAAAATAATTTCCAAAAAACAAATTGTTTTTTCCTTGTGTGGTCCAGGGATATGCTATTAAACGGATTTTATTTTTTTATCAAAAACTAAACACAATTTTAAAAACATTCAAAAGTCAAAAAAGTTGTATTTTTACTTGCTTAATCCAAACAAAATATAAAAAAATTAGTAAAGTCAGTAGCGTTTCTTTTTGTCATAAATATTTTTTAGGTACTCATCGAGACGCCACTGGACTAACTAAATTTAATCAAGTTTGAGCTTAATTACCGTATTAATGCTAAACATAACCTGATTAAAACAAACAAAATAATAAAAATTATTAAAAAAATTAAAATTAACGTTAGAAAAATATATATCTACCTGTAACGATTCAGCTCCTTCGTACTGAAGATACAAGAGAAAAATAAATTTTACGGTTTTTTTTAACATTGTTCTCCTATAACAGGCACTAAAATCACAACTTTAAAAATATGTAAAAAAATGTTTACCTATATATATACCAGTAGGGATTTTTCTGGATTAATTTTTTTATATACGGAGTACATTAAAAAGTACATTATTGTTAATTGTCGTTTTATGCATCCCTTCAAAGTGCACCTGGACAGACTCACCTTATTCTCTCATACCCAGTGTCTATGCTGTGCAAGTTTTTCTTTTTGGTTTTGCATAAAAAATTGGTAGCGGTACTTTTTTAACCTTTACTTTAAAAATCCTGATTTTTCTCTGAGTACAATGACCCCTGTATTAATGGTAAACAAGATAGAAATAATAAGCCAATTATAGTTTTACTAGACTATAATTGTCTTTGGTATTATTTAATTAAAAAAAATTATAAAACTTAAAGTGTTAAGTGTTAAATTGTGTGTAATCTTTAAAAAATATTTGCAAATTATTAAATGGGATAATATTTACATAAAAGTATTGCGAAAATTATAAATCTTTAAAGATAAAAAAAAATGTAATATCATCTATAGATGCCACCGACGGCAATGTGTTTTAAAACTTTTAAAATTATTTGGCCCATCTTTACATATAAGCAATTTTGTTTGTCAGGGTTTTTTTTTTATATAACATCTTTTTGACCCACCCTGTGTGGCAATTCTATATATTTTTATAAACCATAGAAACCTGTGCACAATTCCTAAAAACACTTTTTTTTCAATTGCAATAGTAACGTCAGTATCGAATTTTAAATGTAAACTATTATTTAAACACTCTGTACATATTCGTTTTTTTATATTATTATACATATAAACCTTTCTTTTGAATCACTCTATCTTTCTAAAAAAAACCGCATTAAAATTCGTTAAGTAATATCAAATGTTAACTATTTTTTTAAACATTCTATATATTTTTTTATAAATATTATACATATAAGCCTCTCTCTTAAATCAGTCTATCTATTAAAAAAAACGCATCAAAATCCGTTGAGTTCTATCGAATTTTAAATGTAAACTATTTTTTAAACACTCGGTATAAGTATGTTTTTTTATTATTATACATAAAAACCCTTCTCTTAAATCAATCTTTATAAAATTTAATCTTTGTCTTTGGCTATAGCTAACCCACTTTCAATCATGGTAACTTATTTTTAGTGTATAATTTAGAAAATTTCATAGTGATAGTCTCTTTAAAGAAAAATATTTTATTTTTATTTAAACAACTGTATATTTCAAAAAATAAATTCAAAAACCTAATTGGTAGGTAATTTAATAACCACATTTTTAGTAAGTTGTATAAGAATCATTCCCATAATCATCAAACAGTCCTTCATAGAATATCCAACCATCTTGTTTGGGATTGACTTGATTTGATATTGACTCATTTATGCATCAAGTAACTAAAGTTAGAGCTTGACGGGTCAACTGGCCACCATTTTGTGTTATTCAAAGCTGAATCCTCAAATGGGGTTGGATTCCTGTAAAATAAAATTCTTTATAAATAATTTAACTGTCGCTGCTAAAATAAATTTAAAAAAACTGATTTATGAAGTAATCTCTTAAAATTGTAATCATGTTCGCAGTTGCGTAAATTTTTTTATTCTTTTGTAAATTAAAAAAATACTCTCCTGGAAAGGTTTATTACAAAAAGAATAATATCCTATTCAAGACTCACCCGTAAATTGCAAAGTTTGCCCACAACTTAACCATAACATCAGACACTTTAAGAACAGTACCATTTACGTCAAAATTACTAAAAAAGTACTTTAGATCATCAGCATGTCCAGCACCTTTAATTAAAAAAAAAATAAATAAGGATTTTGTATAGCATGGTTGACAATTTGCTTGCATGGAGGTTGCCAAATTCACCGTTACATTTTTCTTACTGCTATCATAAAACCAGAGTTTCTTTATGAGAAGGGGTTTAGACATAAGCAAGACCGGTGGATATCTTTTGTCAGGGACGTGAGGGTGTGAGAATTACGATTTCGGTTGGCAGTTCTGTTCAAAGTTGGTACCATTATCAGCTGATGACAGAGTCGTGCCTTGTCGAAGCTTTATTTGGTAAAAATCTGTGAAAATTTGCCATTTTCATTTTGGTTATATATTTTGCAAGGATTTCCAGTTGTTAATGTTTTTGGTTAGTTTAGAGACTTCACATATACTATTGGTTCGGACTCGTTTTATTTTAGAGATTTTGATAGTGTTTAGTCGAATACGTTTCAGTCATTTGTGTTTTTATATACTTATAATACTGATGAGTGTCCGCTAATTAATGGTACACAGAAAAACCACAGATTTCTTATGCAAAAATACCCATTTAGGATTTAAACAAACATACCTATATCCAAAAGTTAATGATAAGGAAGTTAAAGGGATATAAATATTTTTTATTCATGCATTTCGATAATTTCTGATATGTTTTAAACATTTTAATAAAACTCGGTATCCAGGAGTTTTTAGCTATCAGCTATTTATATCTGAGCAGTTGTAATTATAGCTAATACGATGTTATTGAAGGTACATACTTTCGGGTGCACTGAACAACTAAAACGTGAATACCTTAAAAACGATTGTCAAGACCGATTCTTACCAAGTATACCTTCTTTGTACAGAAAGCATAGAGAAGCTTACTAGTTTACATACATACAGAGTAGTAACAAAAAATTGGGCAGTTTTAGAGAATTTTAAATAGTGTACCCATCGCAATCTAGTCTACACACAAAAATTAATATTCGATCTGAAAAGCTAATGTTTAAAAACCCCTGAGATACCGTTTTATTAAAATATTTTAAAAGGAGGGAACAATTATCGAAATAAATTTACTTTTTCTTTTTACTATGACATCTTCCTTATTATAAACTTTTGGATATTAGGTATGTTTGGTTAAATCTTAATATTTTGGCATAAGGAATCTGTGGTTTTTCTGTGTACCATTCATTAGCGGACACCTTGAATACACAGTTTTTAACATGGTTTTTGACTTACGGAACCATGGAAAATGTTTTGCTTTGCCAGGTACTTCATCGTCCTGTCGGCGCTTTGATAATTTTTAATTTTCAATATTTAAACCACATTAATGTTTTTGTTTTAAGTTATGCCTATTAAAATAATCTAATAAATTTTGTTTACAACATACAGTTCTTTTTTGTTTTCTCCTTAATTCTACGCCACTGATCTGCCTAAAATCAAACATGGCCGAAAATGGCCCGACTTGACATCACAGCCGCGCTAGCCAATATGGCGAATGTCGTGATCTTATCTCATCAATCGACTTTGGTACGCTGGTACACGATAATATGTAAACCAGGGTTGCCAATTTGGTGCTTTTAGTCCTAAATTTAGGGCTGGTAAAGATTTTTTTTCTTGTACGCCAAAAAATGTCTTTTGGTGCATAGAAGGTGTCCTCCATTTTTTAAAAAAATATCTAAATTGGTATAAAAATGTTAAAAAAACAATATTTTTAAAAAATGTTAACATCCTGTAGTTTAAAAATTACGACTTTAAGTACATTATTCATATAAAGTTTTTTTATATTTTTTATTGTATAATTAGCCCTTAAAGTTTGTCGGATAAGTTGTGAAACACCCTGTACATTTTTAATGTAGAATTTAATACAGAGTAAAATTCACAGGGTGTTTAAAAACCTGTTTGACAATGAAAATTATATGATAGAGACACCTATTAACTAGTACCAAAGATAATACTACTACGGATCCGTAGTAGTAGTAGTAGTAAATAAAATTTTGGAACACCAGGTATAAATTAACCATGGCCGGGCAAGGATTCGAAGCCACGTCGGTTGTGCGACCAACGACCCAGCAGCACTTTAAACCGGGGTATACACGGTCATGCAAAACTGTCACATCTGTCAAAACTGCCAAAGCTCGCGCGCAAATTTGACCGTGTATATTAAAAACTGCCACATCTGGCTTGGCATGCGACTCGATGTCCGAGTTTGATTTTTAGTGGCGCGCGTCGTTCAAACTTCTGCATGTGTACGACACGTCAGTTAACGTTCCAGTCAGGGTTGCTTTCCAGTGACGAAAATTTTTGTGCGTCACGCTCCAGAGCTAAAAGCTCTTTAACTACTCTAAAAGTTAGTCACTGGAACGCATTCTTAGACAAGGAAAGAGAAATACTATAAGAAATTTTAAAATTTCGTTGTTTTTAACCTTTCTTGGCTTTATAATAATAATCTTTTTTAATATCTAATTTCATTTTAAATAAATAATTTTAAAAAATCCATCCTTAACCATAAAAACACGTTTGAAGCACAAAAACCAAAAGAGGGGTTGGTGCATGAGGGGCAAGGGGAAAGAAAAACGGAGTAGCTCAGGTGCATAACACTTTCCGTCACTGGAACGCCATAAAGTAGAACGAAATGCTCCTGAGCTACTCGGGAGCGCTCTGTTTGCGTCACTGGATAGCCACTCAGAGCCTAATCAGAACTAACCAGAACTAACTCTTTCTGTTTTGTGGTTCCAGTTTAGGAACGTCGTTCACGGGGTTATATTATTGGTTTTGAGTTAACAAAATGGCTCTTTGGCGCCAGAAAGATGTATTGCGTGATGTACCAAGGTTATCTATGTTTTTGGAAAGTTAAAAGTAATGATATACATTGAAAAAAATAAAAATATATTTTCGCTGAATTACGCTTATGTTCAAGTTGATCACACCACCAGCTGCCAAAACTGACGCCGAACTGACAGGTACATCTGAATCGTGTGCATCAAAAGCTTTATTTGACATTTGCTTTCATGCAAGTGCGTTTTAGGTTTGCATGACCGTGTATACCCTGGTTAACACACTACTAGGGACCCGATTTTCGAGGGTAAGAGAATAGAAAGCTTCCCAAGCAAAAATTCTTCTCTCTTCTTTTAAATTGCATACTTTTAAATGTAATGGAGAGAAGCAAACAACAGACAAATTTAAAATCTTTCCATCAGAAATTTCTACCCCACAAGTCGAAAATTGGGCTTCAGGGGAACGATTTTGGACGAAATTTCTAAAGGAAAGGTTTACTTCCATATCTTTTAACATTGCCTACTTCTGATTGTAATAGAAAGAGGCAAACAAAACATCTTTTCTATCAGAAATTTCTACTTCCCAAATCAAAAATCGGGGCTCAGGCCATCACTCGACTTATTGATCTTCTTTACTCTTATATCGTAATCGACGCTACAGTTTTGCTATTGGTCAACAGTCGATATACTGTTCGCCCAGCCAGTGAACCTCGATGAAAAAAATGCGGATAAAAAAATGTGTTGGTTTTAAGATGTTGCCAGTTTTTTATCTTAATAATCCTAATTTATTTTACACAATTTTTTTTGAAAATTTAATATTTGATTAAGGTACCTGTTTAAATCTTGTGGTTTTTTATTCCTTAAAGTGATTTTATTTTATCACATATTACATTATTTTCCAAAATGAACCAAATATAATATAACTATAATTAACAATTTCCCCCAACATCTTCCTAGACTTTCAATAGTTTGGCAACAATGCCTTTCTGCGAACAGCGGCGATAGATTGGTGGCCGTCGAGACGAGCCTTTAAAGCATCGTCAAATAATATTCGAGGATGTCCATAGTGCGGAATTTCTGCTTCTCTCTCTCTCTCTCTCTCTCTTCTATTTTTTTCTTGGTTTTGGTCCCTTCATGTCCAATCCACCACTCTCCACCTTCCGGACTATGCTTTCCAGGGCTTCGTCGGCGGAAAATCTGGATAATCGAGCTCGTAGCCAGAAATTCCAAAAAGAAAACAAATAATTCAACAATAGATGCAATGCATAAATTGTCGGCTGTCAAACCAAGATCTGCTACTGGTGTTACGTATAACCTTCACTTTCAGTACTGACAGTTCCCATGGCACGCCCATCTATTTCCCGCCATTTGAGAAGTACCTCATGTTCACCACCAAACAGGATACCAATCAGCTTATAGGAATCTTCGCTTACAGCGGTTAGATCCAGAAGAAAGATGCTGTCAATTTAGCGTGAATCTTTCCTTGATCCCCGAAGGTAAAAACGTTCGTACGACACCTCTAGCCGCCATTCCGGAAAGAACTTTGTAGTCCTCTACGCACGTCCGCACTATCCGGAGGTCAGACAAAGAGTCTTTTCACATTCTTCTTCTGTCCCTCCAAACGTTTTCCCGGTTCTTTCGGTGGGCGAACAGTAACTTATGAATAGGATGCCTCACTTGCTTATTGCTTTGGGGCGGACGGGGGTCGGTACAAATATCACGTAATTTTTTATCAGCTAGAAACAGGAAAAAGTTAAATTTTGGGGCAGCCCCCCACCGGGAAGAATGTGATACAGTGCTACTTTTTGGGTAAATGACCTTTTTTTTTTAATTTGTTTTTGGCTACAAAATCAATATTGGTTTGAAAAATGGTGCCTCTTTTCTTTCTCATAAATCTTATGTAAGATTAGGGATGAGAAGGGGCGGGTTAAAGGAAATCTCACCAAATCTTATCAGGGTGGAGGGGAGTTCAAAAATGTGAAAAAATACCTTACGTAATTTATGGAAGCCCCTATTTTTTATTTGATGCCAAAACGCTTTAAACTTGCCGAGATAAATAAAAAATAAAAAAAATGCCTTACCTGGATAATCTGGGTTGCTGTTGTGGTTAAGTTCGTAAAAATATAGTGTTACAAATTTTGCCATATTAGTTGCTGCTCTTCTAATTGGTCTATTAAACTGGTCATCACTTAGAAACTAAAGAATATAATTAAAATTAATTATGAATTACAAGACCAAAAGGTATATTACTCTATTTCTGTTCATTAGCTTAGATAAGTAGACTTACCTGGGTAAGAGCATTTAGATCCGAAGCTATGGGTAACAGTCCAAAATAATTATTTTTAACTGTTTGCCCTACTATAAGCCGGGTAGCCTCATTACTAGTCATACTATAAGGGGACAAGTAATTAGTAGCCACATCGTAGTATAAAAGGTATAATCTAAGAAGATCTGAAAGAAATAATAAAAATTTGTAAAAGACATTAAAGTCGGGGACACCGTGTCCTGACGTATCGTGTCGTGATGTGTCATGACGTGTTGTGCGGAAATGTGAAGTGAACATATTTCTCTGATGCATTATGATGAAAATTACACTTAACCATTTATCTACTCGACAATTATCGCTTGATTACAGTAAAAATTACACTAACTCATTTGTCTACTCGACAATTTTCGCTTGATTACATGATAATTGCATAGTAGAAATCGAAAATTGCACTGTCATCTTTTTAATTGTTGAATTTGACAACCATATCGTAACAACACCTTTGTTTATTTAATATGTCAGTTGGGCATTTCATAAATTTTTCAAAAATGTTTGTATTACATGTCTTTAATTACCCCAGTCATCTTAGTCAAGTTAAAGGGTCAATCTCGGAATCTCACGGAATAAGCTGAGTATCTGTTTATACCTTCATTTGGTACAGATAATACTCTCCTGAAAATTCCCTATGATATCGTGTAAGGAACTCAAAATATGACAGGTGAAATGTCAAAAATCATTTTTTTGCGAATATCTTGTTTTTTACTTTTAATTGCATTTATATTCATTATAAAAGTTGTAGAACACAAAATTCTTTACAAATTTGATTCTAAGCATTTTCTTGTCAGACCAACGCAACGGCTCCGATAATACAGGGCGCAGAGTGTAAAGCAGTTTACTGTATGTACATACCTTAGCACGCAATCAATCGTGATTTTAGTCTAATATGTCATCTTTTTACTTAGGTTTTTGCTAAATATCACGATTAATTGCGTGCTAAGGCATGTACATGTTTTTTTAAATATTTAACACACCATAGTTTAAAAACTAAGACGTTTAGGACATATGTTTATATAAAGTTTTTTTCTTATTTTCTGTTGTAGAATCGCCCCGTAAAGTTTGTCGGTTGAGTTACTGGACACAGTGTATGTATGTAGGTAATTTGATTGAAACTGATGAAAACTTTGATGTCTATTGGTGCCTAAACGGTGAGGTTTATCGACTTTAATAAAAAGTACCTTATTTTTTAAGTTTTTGATTGTCTATAAAATGGCGCCCCCAGCTTTGCGATATCTGTCAAAATAAAAAAGTTATAATGTAAATAAATTTTAAGTTTTAAGTAAAGTGTCCTCTGGCGGTATTTAAAAAAGTACTTTTATCCTAAAATTTTAGAATCTGCAAAGCTGGTTAAAAAATAAATTCAATATGGCGAAAAACCAAAATAAAAATTGAACTTTGACGGCTTGTAACTCGAAAACAAATGACATTTTGAAAAAAAATATATGAAGCTCTACCCTTATTTTGTCAAGTAGAATCACCCCGTTAAGTTTCTTTATCGATTTTTGAATCACCCTGTATACAGTTTGGGCCAAATTAAACTTGCACACTTTTTAACTAATGATAACTTTATATCTGTTGCGCCTAACTTTTTTTTTTAGAGGGCTAATGGGTAGATGTGTTCTCTCTAGGTTTGCCAATTTAGGTCAAACAGATTTAGACAGGAGACACGACACGTCAGGACACAATACAAAGCGTAGCAACGCACGTCGTACCGATGTGTACGGCGCACATTAAAAATAATGTAGAAGTGAAATAATAAAATCCAGTAAAAAAATAGTAAACAGGAAATGGACTGCATGATAAGAACACTTTTAAACCCTTTTTAGGGGAGTTCGTTTTAACGAGTTAGTGGAATTTCTGGCCTTGCGTTTTAAATACATATATCGCGTTTAAATACATATTTACTAATTTTTTACCTGGAAGTAGTGAAGCTGCAGCAGCTTCATTACTGTTGAAACCCATTAACACAGGAACTTTAGTAAAATTGCCAGCTCTCTGCAAATCGTCACTTGGCTGTGTAAGAACTGCTCCAGGAACAGTACTTGGTTCTATGACTGGTGCATAGGGAAGACCTCTTAGACCATTTGTAACGAATAGCTGTTAAAGGTGTAAAAATTATCACATTTGATGAAAAATTCAGGAGATCAAACTAGTTGTGCTAAATAATGGGCTCCCTGCATATAGCTTATTTTTAAATTTTTATATCCCGTTAAAATAAACTTTTCCTCTTTGTATGACACCAATGACACCCATGATAATGTACTAAAATATGTTTTATGGGCGTTGGTAAATTGTTTTTCGATTGTGTTCATAAGGTCACAGTGGCGTAGCTAGGTCAGCAGGGGCCTTGGAGTAAAAAAGGAAAGTAAAGCCTTTAAAAAATTGCAAATATAAAGCCAAAAGGTCCGTAAATAAAAAATTTGTTTTAAACATTTTTATATATTAACAAACCCAAAGAAAACCTTAAAAGCAAAAAAAAGGTCTTTACCTTCATTCTTTACCGTCTTAAGGGTTAATTTGGTAACTTAATATTTTTCTCAGGGCCGTATTAACGGTTTAAGGCGCCCTAGACTAGAATTCCCGGAGCCCTTTCTACCATAAAAATTTTTGGAGAGCAAAAAGGCACCTTTGCCTTTCTCCGTAGCGGCTATTTTTAGTGCCAGGCGTCTTACTTCACCACCTGAAATAAAATTTAATGACCAAAACAAAAAAAAAGGTCCTTTCCCTCCTTTTCGCGTTAATTTCATTTCAATCACAGAGAAATTAGTCATCAAAAATCCCCACTCAACCTTAACTTTTTAAAACTTCCCTGTCTAGCGCCTATTACCTCCCCTATCTGGCGCCTATTTTTCATGGCGCCCCAGGCTGTAGCCTAATGGATAATACGGCCCTGATTTCTCTATTTTTAATTATTGTAACCATTTGCTTGTATTATCTTTATTATGGCTTACTATTATCGTTTTTACTCCTATTAATTTCGGAGATATGGCATCATGCATTTTTCGAAATTAATAGAAAACGGTAGATATGGTCAATTATCTCAAGAACGATCCAACCAATTAGTACAAAGGTGAAATCGTGCCTTCTTAATTCAGGAATAGCATTTTTGCGACGTTTTCAAGATTTTTTAAAAAAGTCAAAAAAAGGAATATTGAAATTTTAATATGAAACATCGCAAATGCAATTCCTGAATTTAAAATGTCTAGTTACTCCCCTGTACCAATTTTACCGAATTTCGGTTGGATCGTTTTTGAGATAATTGGCCATATTTGGTCGTTTCTGTATTTAAGCTTGATGCCATATCTTCGAAATTGACAGGAGTAAAAACGATAATATCAGGCCATAAGTAAGTTGATACAAGCAATTGATTACAATAATAAAAATAGGGCATTCCATTTCAAATTTTTAAATTTCTCAACTTAGAGAGAAAGCTATAAACTTGGCAACCTTGGAAATATACTTTTTAAATTCTTCGGTTTTTGAGATACTTCACAGTTCCGGTTGTTTCTACTAATCCTATCTGACCCTGTATATATGAAGGCGTCAGGGCAACCAAAAGAAAAAATTGGGAACCAATTTTTCCAATATTTTTAATTCGGGAACCAATTAACATGTGTCCTTTTTACTTACCGACGCAGCTGATCGCCATCCAACCTCTTGTAGCTTTTCAGCTTCAATTTTTCTTAAACCAGCTACTAAACCAGTAGTATTTGTATACAAGACTCCTAGATTAAATGCAACTAACTTGGCTGTTTCCAGTGCTCTGGTACACAAACCCCATAAATTTAGTGACGTACCACTGTTCATTATAGCTTTATGAAATGTCCCTAAAAAATACTTAAAATTATTCTAAATCTAAAGAATGTGAATTATGCGCGGCCAGCGACTTATTTTCAGGTGGAGCCAATTTTTTAAGTAACTTATAATGCCATCGTGTCACCGGTATAACTTCGGGGAGGAATGGGAGGGCCGGGTCCCCCAGATGCGGCCCCCTAGAAAAATGTACAGGGTACTCCATTTAAGAGGAAAAATGGCATTTTTTTCCGAATATGTTCTAAAAATTTCTAGACAGCCAGTCAATATATTATAGCTCGGAGAATTTGAGAATCGTAACTAGAAGCATTTTTCATGTTAATACGGTTCAAAACATTTTAAAAACATTTGAATACCTATCTCTATCATAGATAACCTACATTTAGATCCGCAGTGGCAAGAAGCATTTTTCGGATTTTTACGACCTCGCGCAGTAAACAAATGAATGAGTAGAAGAACATGCGCACTTAAAAGCCATGGCAAAATACAAACACCGGCACCCCGTACCCTTCGTCCGCGGTCTGACCGGGATGCTCATTAGCTACCGTACTTCGAACAGAATACCAGGACGCCGTTGACAAATTCTTTCCTATAATGCGGATAGTCTGTTTGGCGCCAGGTGCGTTTACCCTCAACTTCATAAAATATATATAATATATAATATAAATATACTTTACCATTAGTTTGGTTGGTCTGCATTAATAGGTTAACAGATGTCGCGCCAGCACTTTCTCCGAAAATAGTTACATTATTAGGATCACCACCAAAAAGGCAATATTTGCTTGTACCCATTTTAATGCTAAAATTTGATCCTTAATACCCCAATTTCCTGAAGCAGCTAAATCTTCGGTGCTAAGAAAGCCAAATATTCCTGAAAATCAATAGAAACCAAGTTACATCTTACAATTTTTTTGTATCAAAATAGATAACATTAACTAGTATGGAGGATTAATATACATGATTTTCAAAGTAACGCCTATATATAAAAGTTCTGAATGCTTAAAAAAAAATCCGAATTTCATTTTAGACATTTCTTAGATTGAATGCGTTCAATTTCGACAGGTTTACCCATCTGTAAAAAAAAAACTGTTTATAAAAGAAGAATTTGTTTGTATAAAAAAAATAGGCAACCAAACAATGAAATAAAATTGGAAAGATTGTGAGGTCACAGTAGCCACAGGTTTATTAAAAAAAAAAGATTATGTAAATCAATGTGGAACAACTCCCTCACGAAAAAATTGTTTATCTATTCGTTAAAACCCAAAAACAAATTAAAACCTTATCTTATGGTTTGTTTCTGCCTAAAACAAAACAAATTAAAAAACCAATCTCATAATTGGTTTCTGCCTACAAAATCATTTATCTAATCGTAAAGAACCAGCAACACATTAAAAACCTAATTCTTTGATTTGTTTCTGCCTACAAAATCGTTAATCTAACCGTAAAGACCCAACAACAAATTAAAAACCAACTTTTATAATTTGTTTCTGCCTACAAAATTGAATATCTAACCGGTACAGACCCAGCAACAAATTAAAAACTCAATCTTATAATTTGTTTCTGCCTACAAAATCGTTAATCTTACCGTAAAAACCCAGCAAGAAATTAAAAATCAATCTTATAATTTTTTCTGCCTACAAAATCGTTTATCTAACCGTAAACACCCAGTAACAAATTTAAAACCCGATCCTATAATTTGTTTTTGCCTACAAAATCGTTAATCTAACACTAAAGACCCAACAATAAATTATAAACTCAATCTTATAATCTGTTTCTGCCTACAAAAATCGTTTATTTAACCGTAAAGACCCAGCAACAAATTATAAACTCAATTTAATAATTTGTCTCTGCTTACAAAATCGTTTATCTAACCCTAAAGACCAAGCAATAAATTAAAACCCCACTCTTATAATTTGTTTCTGCCTACAAAATCGTTTATCTAACAGTAAAGACCTAGCAACAAATTATAAACTCAATCTTATAATTTGTTTCTGCCCACCATATCGTTTATTTAAACGTAAAGACCCAGCAACAAATCATAAACTTAAACATATAATTTGTTTCCGCTACAAAATTGTTTATCTAACCGTAAAGACCCAGCAACAAATTATAAACTCAGTCTCATATTGTGTTTCTGCCTACAAATTCGTTTATCTATCCGAAAAGACCCACCAACAAATTTTATACTTAATTTTATAATTTGTTTCTGCCTACAAAATCGTTTATCTCTATCTTGAAATTGATAAGAACTTTGATGTCTATTGGTGCCTAAACGGTGAGGTTTATCGACTTTAATAAATGGTACCTTATTTTTTAAGTTTTCGATTGTCTACAAAATAGCGCCCCCAGCTTTGATGATGATGTAAATAATTTTTTAAGTTTTAGGTAAAGTGCCCTCTGGCGGTATTTAAAAAAAGTACTTTTGTCCTAAAATTTTAGAATTTGCAAAGCTCAGTTTGTGTGCCAAATATCAACTGGATTGGTTAAGACATAAATACAATATGGCGAAAAAACCAAAATAAAACTTGAACTTTGACGGCTTGTAACTCGAAGACGAATGACATTTGAAAAATAATTATATGAAGCTATACCCTTATTTTTTTAAGTAGAATCACCCCCTTAAGTATCGTGATCGATTTTTGAATCACCCTGTATAGATTTTATATTGTAAAATAACCTACCAAGCCGATAATTAAATGATACAAAAGTAGTCCTTGTTCCAAAAATCTTTCTGGTCCATAATTTTCGAATTTTGAGGTACCTGCTATAAAACCTCCACCATAAATCCAAACTATTACTGGAAGATTTGACGTTGTAGTTGTATTTTCCTTTAAGCAGAAGAAAAACATATATTAAAAACTTTGTTTAAAGACGTATCACGTACTTAAAAAACAATCCTCTTATTTCCTCTCTGTCCTACCGTAAAACCTTACGCGTGGCATGAGGAACCAGAATCTCAGTCGAATTTTATATGTTTGCTTCAATAAGTCATTGTTCACAAAAGGGTTTGTTTACATAATATTTTTTTGCCTACTTTGCGGCTTTCAGAATGAGTGAACTTAATTTTATTTGTATTAGTTTTTATAAAAAAAAAAGATTATTTACTAAATTTTTTTATTCATCTCTTTCCTCCCAGTTTTTATATAAAATATACGGTTATTGTTTTAAGTTTACTTACATAAGGAGTGTACACATTAATGTATAAGCAATCTTCTTTTCCATAAACAGTGCTACCTAAAAAGTCACCCCAAAGGTACTGCACACGATTCATCTCTATCTTCCGTAGTATTTAGAGGGTCAGTCCATGGAGAATTTGGTTGGGGGGCTAAAAATTTAAATAATATTCTATAGTGCCGAAATACAAGGTGTCCGAAAAGGTAAGGTCAAAAATGATAGGGGTGATAGAGTGAACCAAAATAATGTTAGTACTTCATACAAAAAAGTTCTATCGCGCTTTCTTAGGGAGTTATTGACCTTCAAAGTTAAAATTTAAAAAGTATTTCATTAATAACTTTTTAACGGGTGCCACAATAAGAATAATATTTGGGCATTTTAATTAACTCATACCAGTGCTTTTTTTTCATAGGCAAATGATTGCGCAATAAGTCTCAATTATACAGGTTGAGACGAATTTTTTTCGTTTATTGTAAGCTTTTTTACAGAGGTGAAAAATTTAACCAATAGAACTTTTTTATATGAAGTAGTAACATTGTTTTGGCTCACTCTATCACCCCTATAATTTTTGACCTCACCTTTCCGGACACCCTGTATATTCAGTACATGTACTATAAAGATAAAATACATGGCCAATTATTTTTAATACACCTACTTATACTAAAAATGATTTTTTAACCAGCCAGAAGTCGCCGGTTTGATCCCCGGCCGAAAAGATATTTTTAGGTAGTAATTATTTAAAAAATAACGTCCGTGGTGGCACTACCGTGTTGTCCAAAAGGTGCTGTGCAATGCTCATGGTACTTTAGTATTTAGGGTATAAGCCTTTGTGGGATGTCACAAAGATAAATAAATTAACAATAAAACACTATTTTTTAAACAAGCTTTTATTTAAATGCACTAAAAATAAAAACTAAACTTTTTTAAAACTTTTACGATAAAAATAAAGCGTCATTACACAATTTAAATTGTGACGTATATTTTTTGAATATACAGGGCCACTTTTAACGTCATTTGGACAAATCTACCATATGCAACTATCTTTACAAGACCAGTAAACAAAAAAACTATCATTTTTTATTTCACCATAAACTACAGAAACTATTTAACTAACTAAATTTGGTAAGGGCTTACCCCCACTAGGGGTAGCCCGTACGGAGGCTTAACTAAAACTTTAACTTTTTTCTTAACTTTATTTCTACTCGGTACTACCCTTACTTCTTCTACTATCTTCTTTACTATCTCCCTTTTCCAAATTATCTTGTCCTTAAATATAGAATTAGTAGGTCTTTGTTTTTAGTTCAACGCGGTTAACATTGTTATTGTTTAAAAATTGTTTAATTTTTAATATTATTAGTATAAAATTTTGCTTTAAAACCTTGACATAACACGACTTGTTTTGTATTTAAAAAATCCCAATGTTAAGTAACCTGTCATCCAAACTAAATGCTTTAAAATCGGGTTGCAAGATTCCACCCGTACTGTATTTTCATCCAAATAAGCTCCGTCGGTATAATTACTAATAAAAATAACCCCTTAAAAAAGACCAATAAAACGAATAACGCCACGGTAGTCGGGAGAGCGGGGACTTATTGTAAAAGTAATAATATGACACTGTTCCTTTGACTTCTTATCTTTAAGGGTTTATTTTATTAGTGGATCATACCGGCATAGCATAAAAGTTTAAACAGACTATACATACATAATACATACTGCAAAGTTAAATAAAACTTCAAAAAAAAACTTACAGCAAATCGTAGATTGCCTACGGGAGGTTCTGCACTAGGGAATTCCTCTAAAAGCTCTATAGTAAACATTGTTTCTTGCTGTATAATTTACCACTCCTTGTATAGGTCCATCTGCTATAGTTACATCAGCAACGTCTAAAACCATATTACCCATGTAACAGATAAATTTAATACATATTTATTTACAAGGTGTCCCATTTTGGTTGCAAGGTGGGGTATCTCAGTTATTATTAAAGATAGAACCTTGCAGTTTTGCGAACCTACACTACTTTTTTTTTCTGACTCCGAAAGATGCTGACAGTTCATATATTATTTACAAATAGTTTGCCAAATGTTTCGACAAATAATTGGGCCACAAGTTCGCCCAATGTGAGACGGCAGCATGACATTTTTGGTTTAAATTGCCTACAATAGATTGAGACCCAAGGAATTATAAAGTACCAAAAAAAAATGGGCTCAGCTGTTAAATATGAAACAAGATCCGTAATAGTATGGGTTTTTTTTTTGTGCAAGAGGATCAGGCTATTTAAAATTTATAAAAGGTAATTTGGAATAATTAAAACAGGTATTTAGATATTTTAAAACCACATTTAAAATAAACGGCTGAGAAATTTGAAATAGAAAAATCATTTAAATTTTACTCAGATGATGATCCAAAAACATAAGGCAAAACAAAAACAGAAGTGGTGGCTTTATTATTACCCTAGCGCCATTGGCAGGGGTGTAGGTACCGTTGTATCAGCCGTATCAATGATACGAGGCCCCCGGGCTACAGGGGCCCCAAATGTGTATAAGCAAAAATTAGTGGTAGGAAACTGTGAAAATTGTTGTTGGGTAAATTGGGAAAGTGGGGCCCTTTTTTTTTGATAGGAACGAAAAAAGCAATGTTTAAATAGGAAATAAGATAACCAATGTTTTTGGCAAGTGGGGACCTTTTTTGGTCTTTTTGGCCCCTCTAAGGCACGCTACGCCACTGGTCATTGGCCCATGTTTACAGAATTAAGGCCCTTATTTAAAAATGTATAATAGTTATTTATTAGATAAGTGAGTTATATTACACATAAGTCACGCAAGAAAAGTTTAATTTATTAGGTAATTTTCTTAAGTGACTTATATGTAATAACTCACGTGTCTAATACAAAATTTTATCCAACACTTTCGTATAAATCGTTTTTAATATCGAAAATAATTTGAAAACGTCATCCATTATTTGTTACTTGTCATTGTTAACACCAGCAACAAAATTTTGTATTTTTTGGAAAGCAAGCTTGTTTGTTTGTAATGCATTTTGTTGGTAACTACGGGTTTGTTTAGTAAACAACTTTGTAGACAAACATAAAAATGCTTTGCGAAATGGAAAATTGTGAAGTTCCTGCGGAAATTTTGGAAGAAGCTGCGGTAGCGACATGCAGTTTAATTCCAGAGAAGTCAAAACTAACGTACAATAAAGAATTTGAAGATTTTGAAGCATGGAGGAAAAGGCGAGGAGTTGGTACTAAAAATTTCAAACCGAAAAAGGCAAAAATTCTGGAGAGGCAATACATCGAAAAATTTTTGGCTGAGGCACCTGACGACGAGCACTTAATGTCAAAGGTATGAATTTACTTTAGTTTCTGGTATTAAATATTTTATCTGTTCGGATTTTTATAGGTTGCATTGATATTGGGAATCGCTGGTGCATGCCGTTGTGACGAACTAACTCGCTTAAGTATTGAAGATATAGTAGATAAAGGCCAGTACATATATGTTTCTATACCTGATACCAAGACGAACAAATCGAGAAGCTTTACAATTTTAAAAGAAGGATTTTTGGTAAATGTGCTTGAATTATTTAGAAAATATGTGTCCCTAAGGCCAGAGAATACGCCTCACAAAATATTTTTGTCAACTTTCAAAAGGCAAATGCACTAGGCAATGCGTGGGAATAAATAAAATTTCGAAAATTCCGAGAGTAGTTGCTCATTATTTGCAACTACCTGATGAAATCTTATATAGTGGTCATAGCATGCGGCGTTCTTCAGCGACACTTCTAGTCAACGCTGGGGCCGATATCACCAACCTTAAACGCCATGGCGGGTGGAAGTCTTCTACCGTGGCAGAAGGATATTTAGAAGATTGCATCTGTAACAAGTTTGAGATTGCAAGACGAATACAGGGTGAAGAGCGCACCAAGGCAAGTACTAGTGCTGAAAGACTTCCTGAAGAACACTCCGCACAATGTAACGTTGTCCAAGATAAATCTAATATAACAATTACTGTTAATATAAACACGAATAAATTGTAGTATAATATATTAGTTGTTTTATGTTATTTTTTTAATTGTGAAATGTTGGAAGTAATTAAGAATTAGTATAAGTCACTAGTGAGCTAAAGTCTATAATTCACTAGTGAGCTAAAGAGTACTTTAGCTCACTAGTGACTTATAGTACACTTTATATCCTCAAAATCTGATCAATTATGTAGATATTATATGTAAGTGTTGGATAAAAGTTACAAAATGTGAAATTTTCAACAAAGATCAAATTAAAGATGCGCTAACTGAAGAAAAACTTCACATTCGTAAAACAATATCACTTTATTTAGTTCTTACATTAAATACTGTTTGGATTTTTTTATATTCGACAAGATTAAAAATATTAAAATTAAAATAATAATATTATGGAAAAGTTTATACCTGTAACGATATGGCTCCTTTATACTGAAGACAAAATAAAAAAATAAATAATACAGTTTTTTAAACATTGTGCTTCTATAACTCGCACTTAGAGCACGCTTAAAAAAAAAACATAACAATGCAGTGTTTATATATCAGCAGGGATATTTGGGGATTAAACATTTTGTTATACGGGGTAAATTAAAAAAGTACGGCCTGGTTAATTGTTATTTTTTGCATCCCTTCAAAGTCCAACTGAACAGGCACCGGATTCCTCACACTTTTCTTTCATACCTGGAGTTTTTATGCCGTGTAAGCCAGAGTTTCTTTATGAGAAGGGGTTTAGACATAAGCAAGACCGGTGATAGCTTTTGTCAGGGACGTGAGGGTGTGAGAATTACGATTTGGGTTGGCAGTTCTGTTCAAAGTTGGTAGCATTATCAGCTGATGACAGAGTCGTGCCTTGTCGAAGCTTTGTTTGGTAAAAACTGTGGAAATTTGCCATTTTCAATTTGGTTGTATATTTTGCAAGGATTTCCAGTTGTTAATGTTTTTGGTTAGTTTAGAGACTTCACATATTATTGGTTCGGCCTCGTTTTGTTTTAGAGATTTTGATAGTGTTTAGTCGAATTGTTTTTAGTCATTCGTGGTTTTATATACATATGATATTGATGAGTGTCCGCTAATTAATGGTACACAGAAAAACCACAGATTTCTTATGGTAAAATACCCATTTAGGATTTAAACAAACATACCTATATCCAAAAGTTAATGATAAGGAAGATACGGGGTGTTAAAGGGATATAAATATTTTTTATTCATGCATTTCGATCATTTCTGATATGTTTTAAACATTTTAATAAAACTCGGTATCCAGGAGTTTTTAGATATCAGCTATTTATATCTGAGCAGTTGTAATTATAGCTAATACAATGTTATTGAAGGTACATATAAAATAAATAAATAAATAAATAAAACATACTTTCGGGTGCACTGAACAACTAAAACGTGAATACCTTAAAAACGGTTGTCAAGACCGATTCTTACTAAGTATACCTTTTTGTGCAGAAAGCATAGAGAAGCTTACTAGTTTACATACATACAGAGTACTAACAAAAATTGGGTACTTTTAGAGAATTTTAAATAGTGTACCCATCGCCCTCTAGTCTACACACAAAAATTAATATTCGATCTGAAAAGCTAATGTTTAAAAACCACGAGATACCGTTTTATTAAGATATTTAAAAAGGGGGAACAATTATCGAAATAAATTTACTTTTTCTTTTTACCATGACACCCCCGTATCTTCCTTATTATAAACTTTTGGATATTGAGTATGTTTGGTTAAATCTTAATATTTTGGCATAAGGAATCTGTGGTTTTTCTGTGTACCATTCATTAGCGGACACCTTGTATACAAAGTTTTTAAAATGGTTTTTGACTTACGGAATCATGGAAAATGTTTTGCTCTGCCAGGTACCTCATCGTCCTGTCGTCGCTTTGATAATTTTTAATTATCAATATTTAAACCACATTTTATGTTTTTGTTTTAGGTTATGCCTATTAAAATAATCCAAGAAATTTTGTTTACAACATCCAGTTCTTTTTTGTTTTTCCTTAATTCTACGCCACTGATCTGCCTAAAATCAAACATGGCCGAAAATGGCCCGACTTGACGTCACAGCCGCGCTAGCCAATATGGCGAATGTCGTGACCTTATCTCATCAATCGACTTTGGTGTAAGCTTTTCGTTTTGATTTTACGTAAAAAAATAAGTCCCTAAAAATGATAATTGACAGCTTTTCTTTAACCTTTTCACATCACATACCTGTTTTTTTATGTAAGTATAAAACCCCGTAATAAAGGCAAAGAAGATAAAAATAATACAAAGTATTTAATAAAAATTTGCATAACAACAAACAGTATTGTTATTAGATTGCATGTAATCTGTTTTTTTTTAATATTTGCAAATTATTAGGAGGGATAATTATAGCTAGACACGCGGCAGCGTGTCAAGCCAAGTTCAAGCAAAGGAACTGGCTAGAGGGGCCAGTGTAATATTACACAAACCACTTGTTGTCCCTTTTGACCCCTTTATAACTCAAAACCTATTTAACTTAAACACATTAAACGTGTAGTTTCTTATATCCATAAGAACAACTAGCAACTCCAATTCCGCAAGCTTAAACGGTTATAAAGATATGAGGATCCAAAAATCGTCAATTTTCCGGTGACTGACTGATTGACATACAGGGTGATTTAAAAATCGATCACGAAACTTAAGGGGGTGATTCTACTTGACAAAATCAGGGTAGAGCTTCATATTATTTTTTCAAAATGTCATTCGTTTTCGAGTTACAAGCCGTCAAAGTTCAATTTTTATTTTGTTTTTCGCCATATTGCATTTATTTTTAACCAATCCAGTTGATATTTAGCACACAAATCGAGCTCTGCAGATTCTAAAATTTTAAGACAACAGTACTTTTTAAATACCGCCAGAGGGCACTTTACCTTAAACTTAAAATTTATTTACATCATAACTTTTTATTTTGACAGATATCGCAAAGCTGGGGGCGCCATTTTATAGACAATCAAGAACTTAAAAAATAAGGTACTCTTTATTAGAGTCGTAAACCTCACCGTTTAGGCACCAATAGATATCAAAGTTTTCATCAATTTCAATCAAATTACTTACATACATACAGGGTGTCCAGTAAGTCAACCGACAAACTTAACAAAACGATTCTATAACAAAAAATAAGAAAAAAGCTTCATATAAACATATGTCCTAAACGTCTTAGTTTTTAAACTACGGGGTGTTAAAAATTAAAAAAAAAGTTTTTTTAATATTTAACACAGCGTAGATCAAAGACGTTTAGAACATATATTTCTATGAAGTTTTTTCTTATTTTCTGTTGTAGAATTGCCTCGTAAAGATTGTCGGTTCAGTTACTGGACACCCTGTATGCATGTAGGCAATTTGATTGAAATTGATGAAAACTTTAATGTCTATTGGTGCCTAAACGGTGAGGTTTATCGACTTTAATAAAAAGTACCGTATTTTTTAAGTTTTTGATTGTCTTTAAAATGGCGCCTCCAGCTTTGCGATATCTGCCAAAATAAAAATGTTATAATGTAAATAAATTTTAAGTTTTAGGTAAAGTGCCCCTCTGGCGGTATTTAAAAAAGTACTTTTGTCTTAAAATTTTAGAATCTGGAAAGATAGATTTGTGTGCCAAATATCAACTGGATTGGTTAAAAATAAATGCAACATGGCGAAAAACAAAAATAAAAATTGAAACTTTTAAACCCTGTAACTTGGTAACCAAGGAGATTTCGACATTTCGTCAAAGGACTTACTAACATTATTTTTCATTGCAGAATGACCCCTTAAAATTTCCTAACGCATTTTTTGAACACTCTGTATATTGATATTTTTCCTAAATACGACTCTGTGTCAAGGCAATAGAATTCATCCTACATTGATTAAAACCCAATGATCATATTTATTGTTTTGTTAATTTAGTTTTTTTAACACAAGTATGTATTGTTTCATCTTTAATGATTTAAGTAGGTAAGTAATCAATTTTATTTTTGTTTTATTAATTAAAATAATACTTAATAAAAAAAGTAGGGTTAGAATAGACTTTCTCTTTAGGAAATCGAATTTAATATCCGTAAAAGTTTCAAAAAATCTTCGAGTGAATTAAAGCACTTTTTATCTTTTTTTATTACATTAAGATTTAAAAAATAAATTTATAAAATAGGTAAATTTAAAATACGATGATAAGCAGATTAGATAAGGGAAGAGGATGTTCTCGATTTTCAGGCCCGTATTTAATAAAAATTGTAAATGTTTTTGTAGTGGTATGATGTGGTACAAAATTTTAAAGAAAAATTTTACATTTATACAAAAAAAATCTTAAAAACAAGCGCGCTACTAGTATTTTCAAAATATTTAATAATAATTATAATAATAATAATAAATGGTTTTTATTCCAACAAAAAAAATTTTTATACAATATTCAATAAAATACATGTGTTTGGAATAAAGGGCCACATCAGCTTGCCCCATATAGAAGCAGCTGCTAGAGCCCAAAAAATATGTATAAACATAATATATTTGTATACTAATAAAATAAGAAACCTATTACTAGGCCTAAAAACTAAACGAAAAAAAATAAAAAATTATTAAACAAAAATAGTAAGAAAACTATAGAAAAGAGGAAAAAAGAAAGGTAAATAGAAAAGTCAAGAGACAGAGATAAAGAAAGAAAAGGAAAAAAGATAGACAAAGAGAAAGAAAAAAGGATTAATGGGAAAAGGAGGAAGGGGAGGGTTAATGCGGTTTGCAATATATTTTAATTTGTCAGTAAAGTGGATCGCATTTTTTTCTTAAACGAGGCTATTGACAAGGAAAATTCCATAACCTTAAATTTATTTATTAGCAAGGCAATTTGGTAGGAGAATGATTTCTTAAATATTTCCCTATTATGCGATGGTATTGTAAGTAAATTCAACCTACGAATATTTAAATTGTGAATATCAGTCCTGTATTTTATTTTTTGACACAAGTAAGGAGGGCTTTTGAGTTTTAAAATTTTGTAAAAAAACACTAAGGAGTGCAGGATACGACGTCGCTCCATATTAAGCCACCCCAAGTCGGGTAACTTATGTGAAATTCTCTGCCTACGTCTTATTCCAAATATCAGTCTAAGACAAGAATTTTGAGCTCTTTGAATTCTTTTTATATCCAGACTATCCAAAAAAGGACCAGTACAAATGATCAGCAAAATTAAAATGGGATAGCACCAGCGCTTCACAAAGCATGGTTTTAGTTTTTTCTGAGAGATAAAATCTGTGTGAATAAATTACTTTTAACATTGAATATGCCCTTTTTAAACACAATGTAGTATGTTCTTTAAATTTTAATTTGTTATCTATAATTAGGCCTAGGTTTTCACCGAATTTTTAAACGAAATTATATTGTCCCCTAGTCTAAGTTTAATGGATTTTCGCAATTGGTCCCTGCAGGTATCGTTGCAAAAAGTATAGCGGTTGATTTGGTTGGATTTATTTTTAGCAAATGATCCTCCGAGCGCCGCAGAAGTTTATCTAAGTCAGCATTTATTCGATTGGTCATAATCCCAGCAAGACCTGGTTTAAATGAAGCATATATCTGAGTATCATCTGCATAAAGATGATATTTACAGTGTTCAAGAGATTTGACTAAGTTGGAAGTATATATACTAAATAAAAGTGGACCGAGTATACTGCCCTGGGGTACCCCCGATTTGACAGCTAATGTTTCAGACACGTTACCCTCAAGACAAACCCGCTGTTCTCTATCCGATAAAAACGAAGAAATTAGTGCAGATGCAGATTGCTCAAAACCTATGTACTTTAGAATAGATACCATAATGTCATGTTCAATCATATCAAATGCCTTGGTGGAATCTAATAGCACCAAAACAGTTACCTCGCCCGCATCTAGTGCAGTAACTACATCATCCGTTATATCAGAAAGTGCAGTGGAACAATCTTAAACCTGAGACATGAGACTGACACCAAATAAACCGGGTGTTTCTCACATATGGTTTTGCCCCTATAACTTTTTTTTATCTTTATAATTGAAAAATAAAATTTGGTATATCGATATATGACATAACTATGCTTTGGTTAATGTATTTAGTAACTTCGGGTTTAACTGGAAATGACTGGTACTTTTAAATTTTAACCGGTAAATTTACTCATTTGTCGAAATAATGAAACATTTTGAATACAATTACACTACATATGTCAGTTTTTGACACTTTTGCTTTAAAATATCTATTTTTTTTTTATTTCAATTCAGAGAGAAAAATTTTTATTTTGGAATTTCACAAAAAGTGGATTTTTACTTAGTCCCGCCCTTAGAAAAAAATCTATGTTCTAAAAACGAATTTCCTAACTGCATTTTTTTTCGGGAATTTGGTCAAATGTTATTGCCAAATCACAAATTTCGTAAAACATCTGCCTTTTCTTATTATAGAAGGTATCTAAAAGTCTTGGATAAAAAATTGTAGAGTGAAAAAAATTCATCTGGCTATAAAGTTCTAAAACATATAGATGATTTGGCGAAATTTGGAATTTCTCGATTAATTTTGATTAAATTCATAAAAAAATACAAAAATTAAATCTTTTGCAAATACCAAATAATTTTTTTCACCACATTTTAAGGAAATTAATTATTATTTATTATAATTTTTCTAAAGTAGAGTTTATTCCAATACAAAAACACGGATTGCCCCTTTTAGGCGTAAGTCTAAAGTTAATTTTAAAATATTTTCAACTTTTCCACCTACTTTATTGCCTTTAAAAAAAAATCTGATCATAAACGAAATTAAATTACCAAAAGTAGGAAATAGATAATATATTTTATTTTAACCATGTTTAAAAAAGTTGAAGTCTTGCGCATTCGCCATAGTCTATAATACCATGTGCCCACGAAATTCTTACTAGCAAGCCTGTCATGTTTTTAAGAAGTCATAGGCGCAATTTGGGTTAGGGGGGCTTAGCCCCCCAAAAGGAAATTAGCGAAAATTAGCCGCCCCCAAGATTCCCAGTATCAGCGTACCCTAAAAATTTTTAGTACCTACCGTGACCAACAGATATGGCGAAAGTAGAAAGAAAGAAATACATTTAAAAAAGCAAGGTTTTAAGTATTTTTACTTCTAAAAACTTTTTGATTTTGTGCTCGGCAGCCGTTCGGTTTACACGAACAGTTCCGAAGTTAAAATAAGACCAAAATAAGGCACGACCTAAAACCGACATAAATAAAGCCAGGCACTTTCCCTATCCTACCATGGCTTTATTTTACTGTGCAATATTTCTCTAATATTTCCCGAGCTTAATAAGGCAACTTGCAATAATTCTCTATTAAACTAAAACGTTTTGGTAACATTTTTTGTTAATTTTTGACGCACTAAACGAAACTACCTAAAACACACTTCCTTCCCAAAGAATTTAATTAATATTTTTTTTGTAATATTAAAATATACCGTATAGATAGATTAGAAAAATTAAATTATAATTTTGAAACACCATTAATTGTTTTTTGCCACTATAACATTGTTGACAATGCTCTTGAATCTATGAACCTGCATTAATTTTATCTATTATCCATCATACTAATTAGAAATCTTTGTTCTTTTGTTCCTGGAGTAAAATTCGATAAGTCAGACGTTTAAGTTTTACAAGTAAATCTTCGGCTACGATCCAAGCGGTAAGCGATAAGCGTCACCCATATAACATTTTTTGCCGGCGTTGTACATTTAATTTACTGGCATTGCCAATACTCTTTAATGGCAAGGCATTGGCAAAAGGTATCAAAAACACGCGAAAGTGGGCAATTGGCTGTTATTAGGCCACGTGTTGCAGATAAAGTGATGGCATCCGTCATTAATAAGTTATTGACAAAAAATGCGTTTAGGATGATTGTTTCCATCATTAATAAGTTATTGGCAAAAAGATGATGGAGATGCAGATTTTTACACTAGTCGGAGATATTTCTTTCAAAGCTAAGTGAGATCACCTACCGCAGACCGCTCTCGAATTATTTTTGTCTAATGGGTACGGTTTAGGCGATAAAAAGCGAAGATATTGCAGAAACGTAGTAGTTTATTGTCCATTACGCCATCTATCGGTATGTCAAAAAACTATTAAATATATATAATATTTTTTATTAACACGTCTTTAAAACTATTAATAAGGTTTTAAACAAAATGTTTACAGCTCCTAACAGTCTACTTGAATATCTTGCCTTCTCGACTAGCCATCACCAATTAATCACACAACACACACTTATTAGGTAATGAATACATTTAATTATGTCTATTAAAAACTCTTTTCTTTAAAAAAGAAACTAAAAAGCTAGAAAACCACGTAGAAAAAAAAGCACAAAGCGGTCACCTTCGGTCGAAATTAACGTAGCTAATTTTACCATCATTTTATTTTTATTTGCATGATTTTTAATAATAAAATATTATGAAAAGGCCATTTCTTTTAAATTATGTAAAAAACATAAAATAATGTTGTTTAGCTGCCATTGTAAATAAAATAGATCAAAAAATTGCTCTAATGTTAGTTAAATACCAATGTTAATAATATGGTTTGAAAAGTATGAATATGGGTTGAAGGTTTGCTTTCAAAATCGAATAATTATTTGCCCGCAACAAAAAGGCATGCTTTATTTAATCAGGATTGGTATGCCGCCATTTTTGTATGCTTGCCGGCAATTCGCCTGCATGTAAAATTTATTGGCAATTATGTGTTTATTTAGGGTTGACTTTTGAATACGTGTTAGATGTTGGCATAATATTACCACTAATTGCCAATGCTTTACCATCAATGCCAATATAAAAAATGTACATTGCCGGTAAATATTGTTTGCTGGGCAGAGCGACAAATCTCTAGTACTACTGGCTATGAGGATTTGTGGTAACGGTTAACATAAGCGGCGTTTTTAAATTAGTTTACACATACATATATATAAATCCACGGGTACAATACCAAGCGTCAAGCGGCGAGCGGAGAGCGGCAAGTGTAAGAGCTTTATGCCGTTAAGAAAGGTTACTAACATAAAGATCAAAAGTAGCAGATCTTTATATTGACATAGTGCTCCCACACCGCACCAGGGACCTTAGAAATTGCCGCTAATAAGATTTTTTCGGTTTGAGAGTCTAGCGGCGCCGCTTTAACGCTTACGTATGTTACATCTGCCAGATTAAAAATACAAATTCTTTTATGCTAACATAAAGATCGGAGGTACCGATTGAACGCTTGTTGCTTTACCGCTCGCCGCTGGCCGCTTGTATTGCAGCAGAGGCCTAATTGCTCAAAAGAATAGTGGTACTCTTAGTTCTCCATCTTCAACTTATCAAGTATTTGGGTGAGTTGCTTCTGATAACGATCACTAAAAAGATAGAGAAAAACATCCGGTAAAACAAAATTTTAGGCCGCTTTCAGACGGGCGACTTTTTGCAGTCGAAGTTGACTACAAAAATATCGGCGTCTTGTCGCCATTCGACTACAACTGTAGTTGTAACTAGTGTAGTCAGTCGACGGGATCGCCGACAATCAGCGGCAGAAATTCGGTTGCAGTCGAAAAACGCCCGTATGAAAAGTGAATCGCTTTTTCCATGGTGGTTAAATGACAACGCCAAGGAGCGACAATCAACCACGATCGATCGACTTTTTGCGGTCAACTTCGACTGCAAAAAGTTGCCCGTCTGAAAGTGGCCTTAGGGGTATTCTCGTGAAAAAATTTAACGCAGGGTGAGTACGATCCCTATCTTTTCTTTACGGTTAGCTGACGATTTATAAAAAATATATCATTTTTATTGAATAAGTAACGAGGGAATAGTTTTTGTAGACGCGAAAGTTTCATTTATAATTATTAATGATGACTAAATACAATTTGAGTTATAGAATTCCACTCCAGACGTAATTTCATTATTGCGGACATTTAATCCATGTTCTAGCTTAGTAGTATTCTTTTGTGTATCTAAATAGGAGGTTGTTAATACCTTTAATTAATAATTTGATATTCTAAAAAAGTGAAATTTTTAAATAATTTTTGTTACATTAAAAACAATCAGGTTTAGACACCCATAAGAAAAGTCTAATAAAATAATACGTAGAATTCAAAAATAAGGTAATTTACAGGGTATTTCATTAAAAATCATTTTTATCTTCTTACTTTTTTGATACATCCTGTATCCTGTTCAATACACAAGATTTTTAAAATGGGCACAACTTGGTCAAAAAAAAAAAACTGTATAAAGCGTACCAAGCTATTAAAAAAAGTATAAAAAGGTATGTTTGCAATTTTTCGCTATTTTGTACAAAACTTAATTTTGTTTAAGGCTACCATATTAGGAATTGCAATTATTTCTAACATTTCTAAAAACAAATTTTTTAACTGTTTTTATTTTACAAAATTAGCAAAAATATCAGTTTATTGGGTTAATTCTGTAGTTTTATTCGAATCAACTATTAAATTTTTATTATCTTCTAAGATATACAGGGTAGGATAAAAGTATGATATTTTTAATAAAACCTATATATATATATATCTATTATAAAGATCGTTTAGAGTTTTACAAACATTGATATGTCTTTCTTTATTAGTTTTGGATATATTCATTTTGTTCAACAGTCCCATAAGCTCCCCAGCAAACACTATTTGTCGGCAATATACATTTTTCATATTGGCATTGATGGTAAAGCATTGGCAATTGGTGGCAATATTATGCCAACATCTAATACGCATTAAAAAGTTAACCCTAAATAAACACTCAATTGTTGTCAATAAATTTTACATGCAGGTGAATTGCCGGCAAGCATATAAAAATGGCGGCATACCAATCCTAATTAAATAAAGCATGCCTTTTTGTTGCAGGCAAATAAATATTGGATTTTTGAAAGCAAACCTTCAACGCATATTCATACTTTTCAAACCATATTATTAACATTGGTATTAAACTAACATTCGAGCAATTTATTTGATCTATTTTATTTATAATGGCAGCTAAACAACATTATTTTATGTTTTTTTACATAATTTAAAAGAAATGGCCTTTTCCTAACATTTTATTGATACAAATCATGCAAATAAAAATAAAGTCAAACAAAATGTTTATTATGTATTTTTGAGAGAATAAAAATAAAATGATGGTAAAATTAGCTAGGTTAATTTCGACGATTTCAACCGAAGGTGATAAATTCAAATTTCCCGCTTAGCCAAAATACAAGATTTGACAATTTGACAGATGAGGCAACATTGTTTTTGTTTGGCCGCTTTGTGCAATTGTTTTCTACGTGGTTTTCTAGCTTTTTAGTTTCTTTTTTAAATAAAAGAAGTTTTTAGTAGACATAATTAAGTGTATTCATTACCTAATTAGTGTGTGTTGTGTAATTAATTGGTGATAGCTAGTCAAGAAGGCGGGTTATTCAAGTAGACTATTAGGAGCTGTAAACATTTTGTTTAAAACCTTTAAATTTGTAGTTACCTAAAAAATTATATGAAATCAGGGAGTTGCCTCATTAAAAGTTTTAAAGACGTGTTAATAAAAAAATTATATATATTTAATAGTTTTTTTTTTTGACATTTAACTCTTTTAAAATATTTCTCCCTATGTTTTGAATCTGAAAATTGAGTGTAAGTGTCCCTTAAATACTTACTATTTTAAAGTGTTTTCTTTTGATTTACTATCTTTTTTCCTGCCTTTTTTCTCATTTCTTTCGATTACAAAATTCTAAATGTTATTTAACTTTTGGGACATTCAACTTATAAAACTTGCAATACTTATTTAATGATAAATGCTATTATCCTAAGCTCATTTTTTTGCCAATAACTTATTAATAATTATAATGGATGCCATCATCCTAAACGCATTTTTTGGCATAACTTATAAATGATGGATGCCACCATCCTAAACGCATTTTTTCATCATAAATTATTAATGACGGATGCCATCACATTATCTGCAACACGTGGCCTAATAACGGCCAATTGCCCACTTTCGCGTCTTTTTGATACCTTTTGCCAATGCCTTGCCGTTAAAGAGTGTTGGCAATGCCAGTAAATTAAATGTACAACGCCGCGCGCCGGCAAAAATGTTATATGGGTCGCACATAACACCAAATGGGTCGCTGCACTGTGTGGCGTAAATAAACATCATGTATAAAATAATTTTAGATGACCGCACGGTATGGTACCAGTTCGGGAATAAAATAAATATATCAACAAGCCAATATTTGCATTTAATTAGTCTATGTTTTTTTTATATACATACAACAATCACAACAGTTTACTTACATATTGTAGTATTTTTATTTAAGTAAATATTTTTCTAGACTTGCAAGATGATACTATTCCACAAGCTAATTCTACGGAATATTTTAACTCTAGGTATGTATTAGTATTCCATTAATTTATATTATTTTATTGTTTTATTATTGTTGGTAATAAAGACAGGTTCGTACTAGTTATTGTTCTATAAGTTACTAACCATAATTTATTCAATAGAGATCATTGTTAAAGCAGAAATCTTTCTTCGCTCATTTTTTTTTATGTTAATTAATTTTTGGGTTAAAAACATCAGTTTTCCGAATATATCGTTTTTTATACCGGGTGTTGCTCCGCCAAGCGGGACATAGGGAATCCCATGTAAATTTTGAAGTAGTCAAATATTGGCTCCCCTAATTATTTTAGAAAAAAATGCTATTAGGATTTATTGAAAAGCACAGTAAGTTCCATCCAGAATAAAAATTTGAGCATTTTTCAACCAACCAGTAAAGAGTAAACTGCTTAATACTTCTGCAACGTAGTATCTCATTATGCACCCTGTACTCTAGAAATCAATAATAAAAACACCATATCGATTTATCAGTGACAATTCGGATCATTAATATATAATGTCATTTCCAAAACTGAACAATTTTATACGGGAATTTCAAAAAGAATCCTCGCATTTCATTTTAGTTTACAGCTAATTCCAACACATGCACTCACAGTTACGCAAGACAATAAAACAAATTTTTCTAATACATTTAGAAATCAATTTATGACGAAAATATCAGGATTTAATCAAATGCTCAAATATTTCTCCATTAACTGCCAGACAATAACCCAAACGATTATAAAACTCATTTCTTACGTTGGCTAGGTGGTACATCCATATTCTGGCACATTCAGCGGAAATAGCATTTCTTAGCTGGACTAAATTTTCATATTTTTTATTGGTAGCTTAGTTTTTAAATGCCCCCATAGAAAAAAATCGTTTGGCGAAAGATCACGTCGATTTTCTTCACATTTGCAATTATTATCGATTACTGTGCCTGTAGTTTCAAATTTTTTATCGTCCATTCTATTGTCGATTTACTTGGTATTGGCCTATTGGGAAAATAGGTAAAACCATTTTATAATAGTGATTTTTTCTTGATTTAAGTTCATTATTTAAAAATGATGTGACATTGATCTGACAACTTGAGAGTAAGAGGTTAAATAGTTTTTCTAGTATTTTATTATAAACTTCTAATAATACAAGGCGGGTAAGAAGATAGGAGATTTGTAACTTATTTTAGCATTTATCTTTTAGCTGGCGGACTGAGAAGAGCTGAAATTTGTACACTGGGTACAACTTTTCGTGCGCTTTAAAAATGCTAATAATATTTTCTTCTAAAATAATTAGGGGAGCCAATATTGGACCACTTCAAAATTTACATGGGATTTCCTATGTCCCGCTCGACGGAGCAACACCCGGTATATGATTCATATTACTTCTTATTTAAGAAAAATAAAGAGAATAACTAAATATTTACGCGAAAATTATTTAAATTTTACTAACCAGAACCAAAGAATATAATCCATAGAAGGTTAGTGACATTTCAGCGTATCCTGAAATTTTAGTACCTACTTTGACCACAAGATAGCGATAACTGGCACCTGACCAATCAGAAAATTGGTGGATGCCCATGTTGAGTTTCTATTGGTGGATTGGACTACTTTCGCTATCTGGTGGTCAGAGTTGGTACTAAAATTTCAGGTACGCTAAAATCTCACTTGTAACCTTCTATGGATTAGTATTCTTTGCCAGAAGACAAGCTGTTGCGGTAGTGGATTAGAGTTTCAAACCAAGCTGTCGCCTCGTCGTTTTGTCATGACAATTGACGGTTTTTTGGAAAACAATTAACTTTTAAACCCTTATTTATTGTATTAAAATTACGATTTTAACTTAAACTAATAAAATTGTTGATGTATATACTTTTCTAATTCTTTTTAGCGCTTTTCATGGCTATGGCAATGGCATCTACAGACATTACGGAGTTTTTCCTGACATACATGGAAACCTAACAAAAATAACTTGGGCGCATGCAGTTAATAATCAAAGCGAATTAAAAACTGCATTAGAAGATGGTAAGTAGGGGCAAACAATACCAACCGATAGAACCCATAAGTGAGATTTCAGCGTACCCTAAAATTTTTAGTACCTACCGCGACCAACAGATGGCGAAAATAGTACGATGTCGCTTTGCTAACACGATTACCATTAGAAATTAATAGCAGTCGCTGACGAGCAGTCGGCCCGATCAGTTAGAGTGAGGATATACGCAAAATTTAATAAAAATAAAACCCCCGATAAATGGTAGTATCCATAAGATCATTAAATTTATGATTTCAGAATAGGATATATCGATGGGTTTTTGACAAAATATCGTAAGCGACATTAGTCAGTTTTACAGGAAACGTTTTTTTCTTCATTGGCTTTATTTCAGATGAAGATATGTTCTATATTGGTTCGGCGCGGCGGTTCATTTAATTAATGGTAGTTATTTGGGTACACGCCAAAAAATAAATTAATAGTACCAAAAAACCAAAAAATAAAGCAAGTAAATAGAGAACTAAAAATCGACGTTTTGGTGGCAAGTCTGCCACCGTTGTCAAGATAAAATAAATAAAAATAAAAATTTTAAAAATTAACTGTTATTTAGGTTTAGAATTTTAAAATTTTTAGTTTTTTTTAGGAGATTCTGAAAATTTTGACATTAAATGTTAAATAGGTTTGTTTTGTAATTCAATTTAAGAAGAAATCTAAAATAAAAATATTCAGATTTCGGTTTTTCTTTAAAAATAACGCGATGGGAAGAAAAAATCGTTTCCCGTAAAATTGGCGAATGTCGCTTACGATGTTTTGTAAAAACGCATCGATATATCCTATTCTGAAATAATAAATTTAATAATCTTATGGATACTGGGTCCATTTATTGGGGATTTTATTTTTATTAAATTTTGCGTATATCCTCACTCTAACTGATCGGGCCGACTGCTCGTCAGCGACTGCTATCAATTTCTGATGGTACTAGTGTTAGCAAAGCGACATCGTACTACTTTCGCCATCTGTTGGTCGCGGTAGGTACTAAAAATTTTTAGGGTACGCTGAAATCTCACTTGTGGGGTTCTATGGATTGGTATTCTTTGGTAGGGGTGTGCAAATAATTCGAACTTGCGAATTATTATTTTTATTAAATCGTATACTTATGAATATTTAATTCGAAACATGAATGATAATATTCGAATTTTCGAAATATTCGAGCGTTCCCAAACAACTAAAAAAAAAAAAGAATAAATAAAAAATTGGAATAATTTAAAATATTCGAATAGGTCAAAAAATCCAAATAATTTAAAATATAACAAATAATTAAAAAAAAATAGACGAAAAAAATTTGAATAACTCCTGAAATATTAAAAAATGACTGGATTTTCTTTATTTTTTTTTTTTTTTGTAAACTTCATTTATTTTTATTGCAGTCTCAAACATATTTGAATTGAACCAATCTTCAGATTTAGTAAATAGTAACTAACCAAAGTCATAAGCCACGATAGGAAACAGATAGGTTAAAGTCCAATATGTTTGAAAGTGCAATACAAAATGTAATGGGATTAAAATTGGAAACAATAGAATATCCAGTAATTTCTTTAATAATTCACAAATTATTTAATAATTTTAAAACAATTTAAAGTTTTCGAAGTACTCGAAATTTATTATTTATTCGAAATTAGTATTATTCGCACACCACTAGGTAAGCTATTTTTTATACAAGCTGATATAGTAATATATATCAGTGGCGGTCCTAAGATTTTTAATTAATTTTATCTTAAAAATGAGACATGGAAACCACTCCACACACCATACAATATACTAAATGTCATTGGTCTCAATGAAAGTTGCAAAAAAGTTATTTGTTTTGGTTCGCTCACCTTTTTATTCTCAATTTAGATTAATTTTTTGTGAAATACCGCTTTGGTAACCAAATCGCTGTCATTGGGAAATGCATGCTTGAATCCCCTCCACCAATCTTCTATGTACTCTCTAGCAATACCGCTGCGACGGGCGCGCTGATTTGAGTAGAACCAAGGTTAGTTTATATTTATAAGGTTGCGACATATCCTCAACTTTTAGGCGGTTCGAGGTCGGGGGCGCAAGGAAGGGCACTCCACGGAGAAAAGTTGGCAAGACTGGGTAAAATCAAAGCATATGATCAATCCAGTGGCGTCTAGAATTTGCGCATTTAATTTTGCATTGTTTTGAAAGTGATATTTGTTGAAAGATGTAATTCCAAATGTTTTTTTATTTAAAGCCAAAGAATTTACAACTTAATAATAATTAAAAACTGTTGTGTAAACGGTTTTTCTACTAATACAATAAACTATATATCTCCGGCACTGAACAATATGGCCGAAAAATGGGAGATGTGACGTCATAATACGTCAAAGCAATATGGCCGAATGTCGCGACCTTATATAGACCGACTTTGAGTAGAACGAGGTCAGGGGCTTCCCTGGCCCCCGCTTCCGCCTTTTCTCGGACGACGACGCGAAAACACACATCCCACCACGGATATTTACTATGCTTTTAATTCTCTTTAAAAAAATACAAATAGAAGACTCGCTTTTATACTTTTTCTAGGAGTGGGGTGCCGTAAAAATGAGTTTTTTTTTAATTTTAAAATAAAATTTTTATTTACCACAGTTTTGTTCTTAAGGACATTAAAATAAAAAATGTGTTTACTTTTTCTTTTGGACATCTGGATTAGATTGGGTGTGGGTCCGATTTTCGCATTTCTTGAAAAAATCCCAGTACCACCTCCGTTTTCTAAATTGACATTTTGATTTTTAACGTTATAGTATACAGACTGTTCCTTTTGTGTAGTAAAAAAATAGGCGTATTTCTAAACTAATTCTATTTTAAACCGTTTTTATAATTATAGGCCCGATAACGCATTGTTTTCAAAATGCATGGTCTTATGTTTAACAAAAAGGTTTTGTTTATATTTATTAATAAATTAAGTTAGGGCTACATATGCCTCTAAATGGTTTAAATATCAGTGGCGGCTATTCACGTGTAGTAAGTGAAGTGCCACTTAACCAAAAATAAATAATAAAACATAAAAAAACATATTACTATTATTCAATTCATTTTTCTCATTTCTATTCCTTATTTGTAAAATTCGCCATGAAAAATCTAGCATATAAATTAACCGCTGGCGCGAGTCGCTTTCCTCCTCTTTCGGCAACGCGACAAGTGTATTGCAAATATAAAACGGACCGAAGTATACACCTCATGCGGGGGTTTTGTTGACGCTCCGTTGATGACGCCATGACAACGTTATACTTGCCGGCGGCCAGAATCGCGGGTGGAAGTATTGCTTGGTAAATCGCTATCCTTAAACAAATGTTACGTATTATTTCGATTGTTTCCGTTTGAGTATTACAGTGATTTTTCACAGGAAGAAATTAAAGGACAGTACAGAGCACTTCTCTATGAAATATTAGATAATATTTTGATGGAAATGGAAGTAAGATTCGAACATTGTTACAAACTACAATTTCTTTGTCTTGCTGATAATGCAAAGTTTGGCTAGTATAACCAAACTTTTTCCACTGATTCTTTTCAAAATTTATTGGAGATATATACCGAATCATTTTCAAAAAATTAACGGCTCAAAAATAAACTTGACCTAATATTTGCTAATGAAAGTTATAAAAATATTTCATTCTAGTTAGTGAATGCGGCGCAAATAAAGACATTTTTACCGAGGCGTATAAACTTTTTCGCTAATTTTAACGACATCGTCGACAAGCGTGTCAGTGGAACGGAGTTTTTCTTGTCTTAAGCGTTTAAAAACTTTCTTAAGAAACAGTATAACCCAAGATAGTCTTTTATCTTTGGCCATTATTTCAATTCAAAAGGAGCTTCTACAGGAACTGATAACAACTTAATCATTTTATAAATATATAATTGATAAATTTGCGGCATTAAAAGATAGAAGGATTGACTGGGGAATAAAATTTAGGTATGTTAAGATATTAAGACTTTTTACTTAGACTTTTGATAGTTGAGTATTTTCAATTTTTCTAAAATGGTGAATGCGCTTTTTTCCCTTCCTGCAATACACCTGTTTTTAGACCCGCGAGCCGCCAATGTTAAATATCACTAACACTGTCAAATTTCATGATTTTCTTTCTTCTGCAGTGATTATGCTTGTTAAAAAATGCCCTTGCACGAGCAGCATCCATAAGTTTTTATAAGAACTTTTATATTTTAGAAAATATTATGATGCTTGAAGCTGATGTAGTATTAGGAACCATAATCAATTCAACAGATAAAACAAAAATTCCCATTATGGGTCACCCACCCAACACTGAGTCTGATTTGTCTCTTCTTAACTTTCTTACCAAGATCGACAAATTTAATGCAAATGATACAAACACAAAGAAAAAAGGAATAAAGTTGGATTTTAAAAGTATAGAAGCATTTTTACAATCTGTATCTACTATTCAAACATATGACAAGGTAAGTAGAGACACCTTAACATACACGTCGTTCTATCTCAATACTATCCGTCGAATTCCTGTGTGTTAAACACTAACAGGGATAGATTAGACAAAGAACGTTTGCATGAAAGGTTTCCTGATACGACGCATCAGTTTTGCTTTGTCATTGCTTTTTACGCATTACCCATGGAATTGACGCGGTGTTTTTTTTTATCTTTGGACAAACCACGAAGGCTTAAAGCCTAAATACTAACGTACCGTGGGTGTCTTAAGCGAGATAAAGGGAAGTTTGTTGACACGGGACTTAAATAGTTGAAGATTTGGGGGGAAGGAAAGACCTCCGCGGGCAGCAGGTTCCACAATCTAGAAACTCTAGGGATGAAAGAACGAACAAAGTGAGAAGTTCGGGGCCTGTCCAGTTGGAGCGTATAGGAATGCATACGTGCGGCACCACGAGTTTCTCTGTTAGGAACCGTGAGTGGAGGAACTATACTGGACAATTCTTCAGAGCAGACGCCATGGAAGTACCTATAAAAAAGCGATACATCCCCCACAGCCCGACGATGGGCAAGAGAGGGAAGCCTTTCTGTAAGTGAAGGATCATTAATGTGACGAATAGCTTTTCTTTGATTAGAATCAAGAATGCTTAGGGTTGTGGGGGACGCCATGCCCCAGATATGGGAACAATATTCCAAGGGAGGTCGGATTTGGAACACATATAAACTGTATAAGTTTGAAGCGGAAAAATACTGTTTGGCTCGAAACAGAAATCCAAGCTTTTTTGAAGCTGCCGTTGCTATAGATACAATGTGTTTATGCCAGTTAAGGTTACTTTCAAATGTGACGCTCACAAGATTGAAGGTGTCTTTACTCTGTAAAACTTGACCGCTCATAAATAGAGGATGAGTATTTGATGACTCTTTTCGCGACAAGGAACATGATTGTGTTTTGGATGCATTAAAATGGACGAGATTTGTGTATACAGTGACCTCCATAAATATTGCACCATATGGAAACCTTTTTTATTTTTGATTTTTCAAAAAAAAATATTTTTAATTTTTTTAAATTCCAAAACAAAAATTCTCGTTTGTTTTTTAAAATGACAAAATGCTTTAGAAATACACAGCTTAAATATTTTTTCGACATTTAAAGGCAATAAGGATTATTTACGACAGATAATTTGGTTCGATTTAATTTTTATACGGGGTAGGTCGAAAAAGTAGGTTTTTCCAATGTTTTAATAGAAGGTTTTGCTTTTAAAATATGACATAATTTTTTATCCTAACAAGTTTTTGCATATTGATATATTTCTCTAAGTTCAAAAATAATAAAGGTACTTTTCTCGTATGTCATTTTCGTTAATTTGCACCTACCTCGTATAAGCTATTATTTATTTATATTTTGATTAACGATTTGTGAGTTTTGCTGTGTGCAAAGATTTTTATAAAGAATTACATTCTTTGCGAAATTCAAAATAAAAAGTTTTTTATATGGTTCAACATTTGTGTCGGTTACTGTATAATGTTTTTAATTCTAAATATTTTTCTAATTTAACATTTAGCTATTATACATTTTTAAACAAGGGTATTTTACTCTAAATCTGTTTTTCACTTTTTTTTCTTACCTTGTATATCCTGATACTTTTGATGGCACTATACTATAACTACTGCTAATAGGTTTAATACACCAACTTTGATAAAGATTCAAATTTTATTTATCACTTGTAAATAAAAAAAAGTCTTTTATTTGTTGCAGACCTAATAAACAACATTCTTGTATACGTATTTCCCAGACACCCTGTATATATTTTCGGTAATTGTCTAGAAATTGCCGGCAACCGACGAAATCTGGTAATAAAGGGTTTATTAGGGCGAAAACGTTTTGTTTTCGAGATATCATCAAAGTTGAAATATAAACTAATCTTATTTTCACAATATTTCTTTCTGCACAAAATTCTTTATATAACCTTAAATTGTCTTATTCATATTTGTGATCAGCGCCCAAAAACACCCTGTATACCAAATTTTGTCAATATCGAATTTGCCATCACTTAAACAATTACCATATTTTATTTTAGGGTTTATATCCAATCTGGATCAACGCTGACATCCTCCCCGGCCCCATAAACTCAACCACCAAGCCTGTTGATGCCGATCAATTTTTCAAAGGCACAAAGTCTTTCCCAAATTCAACTCTTTCAATTGGATGGACTACCAATTATGGAAGTAACTATTCTGGATCATATGATTCCGAACAAATGAGCAACATGATAGATTCTATAAAACGAAATAACGTAACTCAGGGCATAACGTTTCCTGTTAGAGCTGGGCTAGCTGCTGAGAGCATTCGTCTACTTGTAGATTTACTTAACGATATAAAAGGTTCGACTCTTACAATTTGGAGTTCCGAAGGAGACAATGTCCATGTTGACCATTTAAGAGAGCTTATAGTTAAAGTTGGCATTACAAAAATGTATATTGATGTTCCAAGTGACCTGAGGGACAAGTTACATTTAGATAATTTACCAAATAGTGCGGCTAAATTCGGTTATGGAATATTGGGAATTATGATTCCAATTTTGCTCTGCTCTTTTAATTTTTGGAGAATATAGGTTCATGTTAATATATCTTGCTTTTAGAATATTCTAGCTGTGTAAAGAAACAACTACGACTATGTATATTAGCCAACGTATTTACATTTTGTTTCTTATTTTTGTTCACTTATTAAAATATTTATTAATAAAATAAATATATAATTAAATAATGTATATTTGTTTCTTTCTCTTCCTCACATACAAGATGAGATCCATTGGGGTATCCAGGACCTAACTTTGGGAGGGGAGTCCATAAAAATCACGTTGGACTACCAATTATGAAAGTAACTTCTCTGGGTCATATAAGTCCTATCATATTAGCAACATGACATGATGAGTTTTTTTCGGGAAGTCGTGTTCATGTTTAGTGGTGCTGCAACCTGAAGGCTTATTTTACCATACTGGCCTTTCATTGTATCCATTCCAGTATCCTAGTTCCTTGGAGAATGCGGTATAGGTCTGCTGGGTGGGTACCGTATGTTTCTGGGGGCACACTAATATCCCCGAAGATTGCCTTTCATTTGTGATCTAGTGCTTCAAATTCTGACAGTGAGTTACTGTTTCGGTCTCTGCTCCGCATAATCCGCAGCTTAGATCTCCGCTGTTTAACGCCATTTTGTTCAAAGGTTCTTTCACTGGAGCATGTACAGTGAAGAAACCTGTGATTGTTCTTAGCTGACTCCTACCCATGTTGAGTAATTCTTTAGCTCTTTAAGCGTATGGTCCTCTAATGTATATTTTCCCATGCATATGTTGAGGATGGTTGTCCGAGTGCAGTTTTTGCTGGGCTAGCTGTTGAGAGCATTGACCTACGTGTAGATTTACTGAACAAAGTAGAAGATTCGATCCTTACAATTTGGAGTTCCGAAGAAGACAATCTCCATGTTTAACATCTAAGAGAGCTAATAGTTAAAGTTGGCATTACAAAAATGTATATTGATGTTCCAAGTGACTTGAGGGACAAGTTACATTTAGATAATTTACCAAATAGTGCGGCTAAATTCGGTTATGGAATATTGGGAATTATGATTCCAATTTTGCTCTGCTCTTTTAATTTTTGGAGAATATAAGTTCATGTTAATATATCTTGCTTTTAGAATATTCTAGCTGTGTAAAGAAACAACTACGACTATGTATATTAGCCAACGTATTTACATTTTTTCTTATTTTTGTTCACTTATTTAAATATTTATTAATAAAATAAATATATAATTAAATAATGTATATTTGTTTATTTCTCTTCCTCACATACAAGATGAGATCCATTGGGGTATCCAGGACCTAACTTTGGGAGAGGGAGCCCATAAAAATCACGTTGGACTACCAATTATGAAAGCAACTTCTCTGGGTCATATAAGTCCTATCATATTAGCAATATGACATGATGAGTTTTTTTGAGGAAGCCGTGTTCATGTTTAGTGGTGCTGCGACCTAAAGGCTTATTGTACCATACTGGCGTTTCATTGTATCCATTCCAGTATCCTAGTTCCATGGAGAATGCGGAATAGGTCTGCTGGGTGCGTACCGTATGTTTCTGGGGGCACACTAATATCCCCGAAGATTGCCTTTTATTTGTGATCTAGTGCTTCAAATTCTGACAGTAAGTGAGTTAGTTTCGGTCCCCGCTCCGCATAATCCGCAGTTCAGATCTCCGTTGTATAACGCCATTTTGTTCAAAGGTTCTTTCACTGGAGCATGTCCAGTAAAGATACCTGTGATTGTTCTTAGTTGACTCCTACCTATGTTGAGTAATTCTTTAGCTCTTTAAGTGTATGGTCCTCTAATGTATATTTTCTCATGCATATGTTGTTGAGGATGGTTGTCCGAGTGCAGTTTTTGCTGGGCTAGCTGTTGAGAGCATTGACCTACGTGTAGATTTACTGAACAAAGTAGAAGATTCGATTCTTACAATTTGGAGTTCCGAAGAAGACAATCTCCATGTTTAACATCTAAGAGAGCTTATAGCTAAAGTTGGCATTACAAAAATGTATATTGATGTTCCAAGTGACTTGAGGGATAAGTTTCATTTAGATAATTTACCAAATAGTGCGGGTAAACTCGGGTATGGAATATTGGAAAATGTGATTTTGCAAGAGAAAATGTTGATTTTGTATACACGGTTCACAAAACCTTAAAAACTATAATTTTTCTCCAAAATTAAACTACCCTTATTTTTCAATTTTAGGCAAAATATTATTTAGAAAATGTGTAATTATTAAGAATAGCATTTTAAATGCCTTTATTAATGTTACGGAGGTATTAAAAAGTTTTGTGAAACTAATTTTGTATTTTTTTTAATGACCTAAAAAGCTTTTCTTATTTGTTTTTTAAACACCTGCTTCCTTCAAATTCCTACACCAATTTGTTGTAAACGAATGTTTTCGCCAAATTATGGAGTTCAATAAATATTGTATTAATATGATTATCGATTACAAACTATATTTTATATAACATGTCATTATTTTGCCTAAAAATGAAAAAAAAAAGGTAATTTGCTCTTGGGGAAAAAAACATGTTTTTCAAGTTTTTGCAAACCCTGTATACAAATTCAAAATTTTCTCAAGAAATTAAAAATTTCGTATATTTGTCCTCTTGTAAACCCCATCCGTGGACTCTCTGTATATTTTTTATATTATTTCTTTACTTAGTAATATACTTTTTATTCAAATATACAATTTAATTTATTAAATTTCTTCTTTTCCTGTATTTCTGTAATTTATAGGGTAAGATTGAATTTAGTTACAAACAAGGGCCGTATTAAGGGTATGAGGCGCCCTAGGCTACAATTCCCAGAAAAAAAAGGTCCTTACCGCCATTTCAGTCCAAAAAAAAGGTCATTCTCTCCTTTTCGCGTCTATTTTATTTATATCCCCACATAAAAGTTAGTTCTAATCCCCACCCGACCTAAACTTTTTTAGAAACTTTCCTGTCTAGCGCCTATTACTCCCCTGTCTAGCGCCTATTTTTTTTCATGGCACCCTAGGCTGTAGCCTAGTCAGCCCTAATGGATAATACGGCACTGGTTACAAATTAGTAAAAGGTCTGGTAAACAAATGATTGGTTTAAAAAAACAAAGTATAAAATCCATGTTTTTTTCACAAATATTTATTTTACAAAAGAAAACTTAAGTAAACATCTGTATCTACAAATAAATAAGTACATATTTTATCTATTTTAATGCCCTATGGCACACAATAAATAATATTAATATAATTATAAGTACAAAAACACATTATTTTTAAATTTATAGCTATTTATGTATCAAGGGCGTTACTAGGACTATAATGCCCTGAAGGTCGAAATAGCCCGAGGGCCTCTGGCCCGAGGGCTAGATTTCGACCTGATGGGCATTATAGTCCAGTAAAGCCCGTGGTGCATACAATGCTTTATGTTTTACCCAAAAAAGAGTTTTTCAATGACTAATTACATTATTTATTCGCAATATAAAAAATAAGTTGCACCTGTGCCTGTATACGTAAGTAGATAATGACTGGTGTTAAGTTTGACTTTGATGTTTCTATCAGTTAGTCAGTTGGCATTTTTTATTTAACGATTTGCTCAAAATGGAAGAAATTCCACAAAATATAAGAGAAAAGGCCATAAAAGCGACCGAAAATCTTTTTCCAGTTAAATCAAGGCAACAGTATGATCGGGAGTATGGCATATTTGGTATTTGGAAAGATGCGAACGCAATTCTTCAAATAACCGAAACCGTTTTAATGGCATATTTTCAGGAACTGGTAAGTTATTGATTTTATTTTAATACATATGTTTGTATAAACTTGATCTTTATTGTGAGAGAAATAAAATTGGATAAGCAATAAAATTTCCTTATTAGCGCATTAGGGCATTATAAGCGGGCATTATCATAATGCCCGCTTATAATGCCCTAGGTGTGAGTGCAGGTATTATTGCTACCATAACATATTCCGTTTCTAAGGTATTACAGATCAATAATAGATGGGTAAAACATAAAAAATTATAGTACAAATTGGGGAGATCTTTTAACTTAATTCTAAAAAGTACTAAGCAGCACCACTATAACTAATTGACTAGAATGGCATAAGGAACTTTTATCAGGAACATCATACTGTTAGTTTCCACACAAGTCATCTGTAGGCATATACTTCCTGAAAAGTTGAATGAATTTCTCAAACGGACAGAATTCCTCACAGTTTGGAATTTTCAGTTGTTCAGGCTCAGCGGTTTCCCAATTTTGGTAAAATATCTAAATAAAAAAATATATATTAGTAAGAACATTTTTAAACTTTCTCTACATTTCAATAAAATGAGTAGTTTTTTTATCTATGCTATAACTCAAAGGCGCATCTAGGATTTTCGAATTATTTTATCTAAAAAGTGAGACATGGGACCCACACCCTTTATACCAGATGCTATTAATGCTAACAGAAACAATTTGGTAAAGAAAATTTTTATTTTGGAATTTGCGAAAAAAAGTTATTTTTTTCGTTAGCCCTCTCAGAGAAAATCAAAACTTTTAAAAGCAAATTCTCTATTTGTATTTTTTCGTAAATATGATCATAAGTTATCGACAAATCTCAAATTTTGCAAAAATATCTGCCTTTTTTGTAAATAGAGGCATTTGACAGTTTCGCATAAAAAATTCAGAGTGAAACAATTTTAAATGGCCATAGTTTTTTGAAAAATATAGATAATATTTTAATAAAATTTGATATTTATCGATAAAATTTGATCTTATTTACGAAAAAAACAAGTGGAGGATTTGCCTTTAAAAGTTGATTTTGTCTGCACGAGCTAATGAAAAACTTTTTTATCAAAGTGTTCCCATTTAGACTAAAAAGTAAGGTATATGTTTGGTGTTGGTCGCGCGTCTCATTTTTGAGAGGATAAAACCAAAATTAAAATCCCTGTTGCGCGCCTGGCTATACTCAAAAATATTTGCCATTAAAATAGATTAAGTTTGAAGATCACAAAAATAAAGAAAAAAATTGTAGTGTTTTCCTTATTGTCGACAAAACGTTTCGAACAACTTAGTATGTTTAATCACCAAATAGAGTTAGCACTATTATTAAGTATAAGTGAAAGGTTATGATTAACTTACTTTTATTCCAAAGAGTCCATCAACCTTATGAACTTCCACCAAAACATGAGCGCCATAATTAGGAATATGCGGCTTGAAAACATCCAACAACATCAACAGCTCTGCAACATTGTTTTCATGAGCAGAATAGAGATAGAGCTTTTTATCGTTGGCATTTCCATAGATTTTCAGGAGAGTATCTTCGATAATTTTTTGTACAAGATAACCTGATGCCATTTTCTTCATGTCGTCATGCGCCATGGAAACATAATATTCTTTTATGGCAAGATCTACGATCATTTTAGGCCACACTTTTTCGGTCCATTGAGGTAGAGCAAGACCATTTTCTTCTTCAGTAGAAAGGCCGAAATAAAGGTTGTAGACGTCTTGAAAACGAGTCACATTGAGACCAGAGTGTCTTGAAATATAGTTGAATACTTTTTGGTGCGTTTTAAACTGATTTTTCATTTCCAAGGATGCTGATGTTTTTTCGTAGAGTGTAAGATAATTGGGACATAGTACTCCCAGCAGTACTTTATCTTGATCTCTGGCGACAAAGTTGTAAGGAACAGGTTGCCACATTAATCCGTTATTCCACACTTGTTCTTTTGGGGTGGAAACAAGCCAGCTAACACTAATTGTAGGGAAGCTTTGGTTCTGTTGTAGTTGGTGGAAAAGGCTTCTACTTCTCCTTGCACGAACATTTCAGTGAGGAATGAGTTGTACCGTTGACGCAGGGTGGTACCGATGCTGTATTCTCGGAGTTTTCCAGCCTGAAATTTAAAAAGAAATATAGTTTTTTAAAATTAAAAAAAAACAACACAGTGTTAAAGTCGACATTTGAAACCAACTCCATTAATTTATTTTACATTTTGTATGTTTTACTTACGTTGGTGAGTTGTCCCAGTCCATGTGGATAATAAGTTTCATTTAAGTATGGATCGTTGGGGTATAATTCCTGAATACTATCTGGTGTCCTATTCCCGTGTCTAAAGAGCTGAAAAAAAAACCTAATTAATAATATAATTGGTATACTTTTAGAATAAAAAAACCTCTATCTAAATATCAAAAATACAGATAAAAATCTAGAAGACTTCTTATAAAGTCAATTAAACTTCAGAATAAAATTTACGACTTTTTAATTAAATTCTTATCTTTAATTTAAAAAAAAACTAAATAGGGATAAATATTTACTATATTATAGTTATTATCTCAAGGAAGCAGTTTTTGACTCTTTCTTAAGCAAAAAAAAATTAAATAAAAAAGTGAAATTAAAAATTGCATTTTTCTTTTTTTGTTAATAATTTTGTTTAAGAACACGGTGGTGTTATTATTTTTCTACTTTTCTTTGTTTACTTACTTCGGTAATTACAAAATAATTTGTTATTTATTTTTCAAAAACACATCTGGTATTTTAAAATTATTAATTTATTGATTAGCTAATTATACTTTATAAACTATTAATGTAGGTAATTAAAGTCGTTTTAGTTGCAACTGGTTATTGTTCAACTTTGACGACAAATTATTAAATCTAGTGGATTTTGAAAGACCCAATAATAACAATCTGACTGACTTGCATTAAAATTTTATTACATTCTAGCTTTAAAAAATAACAAAATACCTACAAAATAAAAATAAAAATGTTGGGCGAATGTACAATATACCAGTGCATCTAAAAAAATAAAAAAAAGAGATCTACGAAAAATATTTAATAATATTGAGTTTAAAAAACTAAGAAAACACCGTCTTTATATGCAACCGAACTAAGAATTAGAAAATAATTTTTCATTAAAAAAATTGTTAACTTCATAGTAAAAAAGCGTGGGGTGTATTTTACTATTTTTCATAATTCTTTTTCCATCATAGATATTGGCAAAGTATAATAATTATAACATTTAATATATTAAGCACCCCACGCTTTTTACTATGAAGTTACAATATTTTTTTAATGAAAAATTATTTTCTAATTTTTAGTTCGGTTGCATATAAAAAGCGTGTTTTTTTAGTTTTTAAACTATTAATTATTTTTCATTTTTTAGTTCGTTATATCAATTAATTTTTTAAAAATAAATGCTCCAGTTTATTCACTAAAAAAATTCTTTCGCCATTTGTCAAGAGTAGCACAAGTTTTTCAGATTGACTTTCTGAAATAACCTAATATAAAATTTGAGTAAAACCGATTCAGATCGAACTCTTGAAATGGCTGCGGTTGGTACCAACTGGGACGTACAGGTGACAGATGACACTTGGTGGTATCAAGCAGTGGTTATAATAATAATATAATGGAATTTTTTTTTCCTGGCGATCCAAAGCAGGATAACGGGATACTGTTTGCAGATTATTGCATTGTCATGGGTCCTTAATACGTGTGCAAAGTTTCAAAGAAATCGAATAGCTGGAAGTTGGTTAAAATTAGGCTCAAAGATTAAATCGGTACAATATCAATGTAAAATTAAAATTTTTATTTTTTTAATTTAATCTTAGAGACTAGAGATACAGTATCAATAAAGAAACATTTTCTTTTAAACAATGCCAATTAGCTAATAAAAAGATTATTAGCAAAAACGCCATTTTTATGTCAATAAAAAAACTTACCACGTGACTTAAAACAAGAGTACTCTCAGCCTCCTTCTGTTGATTTTGATTATGGTGCTGATGATGGTGCTGGTGATGGTGATGGAAATGGAAATTTTTTCTGTCTTCGAAATTATCATCAAAATCAAAATCGTCCGGTAAATTGTAATCTTTGGGTAACGGAGTTGTGTATGCTTTGTCAAAAAGAAGATCAACGGCACACAACAAGAGAAAACTTTTTAAAAACATGTTGAAAAATTATTAAGAGCCAACATTTTAATGTTACTGTTTTTTTTCAAAAAATAGTCGTAAGCAAGTTAATAACTTAAAGATAGAGAATCGTAAATAGGACACTAGTTCTATTATGAGAATCTAATGAATTGAATGATCTGCTAACCCATAAAATAATTCTTATATACTCAATGATTATCGATGGGTCAGATATTGTTGGTACTTCCATAAACATGACATATTAACAATTAATAAATTCCCATTAATTTCTATGAAATACCTTTTACAATTAATGTTAATACTCGTATTTGCAATTTAAAAAACTAGAAAATTTATCCCCAGATTTTACGTCATTAAATAGGTTTGCGTATGGCAGGAAGTATTACTGGCTCCTGCACAAGGAGTTTTAGCAAAGGTATTTGATTTTAATGACATAATTAATAATACTTTTTGTAAATTAATCTATAAAAGTAGTAGGAAGTTAATTAAGAAGAGAAGATAGCTTTAATGTAGAAGAAGACATTAGTTATTATGGTGGTCCCGCTGTCACCAATCTAAGGCTGGGGTACTCTAGGCTCACTACCAGTAACATTATCTCTTCTTATATCAATGATCCTTTTTGACGCTATTTTATTTTGTGTGTGTGTTTTTTTTTTGTACAGGGTATTCCATTTAGGAGGAAAAAATGGCATATTTTTTTAATTTCCCCAAAATTTTAGTGAAATTCAAGATAGCCAATCGATGAATTTTAGCTCGGTGAATTGAAAAATCGTATTAAAAAACAATTGCAGAAAAAACAAAAGTCTTACGCCATAAATGTTGTATTTTTTAAATGGAACGCCATATTTATTTTTATATTTTTAAATTTTATCGTTAATTCTAAGTGTTTTTTATCACGGTACTACATGTTTATCTTTTATTGTTTTTGAGTTATTGACGCTTAAAAGAGACACATTTTTGGCCTATTTAATAAAATATCTCAATATGAAATACAGGTAATGCAAGTGATTATAGAAGGAACAGTTTAAAAATGTAAATTCGGTGCTCTTTGATAAGAAAAAAATCACAAAAAGTTTAAAGCAAATTAATCGACATGCTTGACTTTGCGGCCGCCTTTGCTATATTTCTTTTATGATATGCCGGTTGATGCAGCTGGTCATCGCACTATGGGATAGAAATTCATTTTTTTGGTCAAAATTCTGAAACTTACCAATCTAACTTAAAATGGGGTGCTTTTACTGGAAAAATATTTTAAATTATTACAAATGCTTTTTGGAAACCTAAAACTTATTATATTATGTTATTATAAACTTACACCCTCCTTAACATTATTATTTTTTATTGTACAAAATAAACTAAAATGTCAGCTTCTTTGGTTAATTCGGTAGTATTCTAATCAGTAATTCGATGATTACTATCTCATATGATATACAGGGTACGACAATAGGTATGATTTTTTAAATGGAATACCCTGAATATTATATCACCACCAAAAAATATTTTAAAATGCTTTAAAAAATACTACATTTGATGTGTCTATTTCAATTAGTTTCGGAAATATGACCATCCAAATCTGAAAAATAATTTTAAATTATTCTAAGTGTAATAGAGATACAGCTTCCAAACTTTTTTATTTTTTAACGTATAAAATAAATAAAAACACTGTTTTGTTGGGTAGATTCTATAGAATCCATATCTTTCATCAGAATGCTTTTATCTTTTAGGATATACAGTGTAGGACAAAACATATTAAATTTTAAAATGGAAAACCTTGTAAATTATAAAAAATCTTGTATCTGTCCTTACACTCAGAAGTAGCAAAAAGTAGGAAGGCAATTGTAAGTACAAAAATTGATAAAGAAAGAGGTAAAAAAATCTTTGACAAAAGTAGCGTGACTTCGCGAGGCTGCATCGGAAACACAACAATAGCTCTTATTATTTAAACTATTTTACTTTTTTTAGTAAACAAGGCTAATAATAAACTAAGTAGATTAAATGTTGTATATTTATGTTTACTTAAAATACATTTTCAAGTTTCTTATTACCCCAATAGAAGTCGTCATATCCTTTTATAATTTTGCGTACATGTAGTTTGGAGTATCTACTTTTAAATACACAGCATGAGCCATTAAAATTTCAAAGTTGCTTTTTGTCCAAAATAATGGATTTCTATCCCATAGTGTATCGGTGCGTCGCTGTAAAGGATAGCGACCTTTTTTATGTTTTTTTGGTATTATTTTCAAAGGGTACCGAATTTGCGCTTTTAAAATGTTCTGACTATACCTGATACTTCAAAGTCATATTTTTTTATTTCTTTGAAAATAATCGATGTACCTTCTGTTTGCTTTACTGATATTTTCTTCACACTTGTAACATAGCGTTACTATCTGTAGTTTTTTATCTAACAAATAATTTATTTTAAAAAATCCACCAAAAGGTAAAAATTTTAATGACTTTGAAGTATTAGGTAATCACCTGTATTACCTTTATTGTGTATTGATATATTTAATTAAATAATATTAGCCGAAAATATGACCCCTTTAAGCGTCGATAACCCAAAAACAGTTAAAGACAGACATATAGTACCTTTAATAAAAAAATACTCAGAATTGAGCAAAGAATTCAAAAATATAATTAGAAATATAATGTTCTCTTTAAGAAATGCAACATTGATGGCGTAAATCTTTTGTGTTTTATGCAATTGTTTTTTAATACGATTTTTAAATTCCCTGAACTTAATTACATCGATTGGCTATCTTGAATTTATTAAAATTTATGGGAAATGTAAAAAAATATGCCATTTATCCTCTTTCTTGCAATACCCTGTACATCCAATGTATAAATAAATGAAATACTTAAAGTAAATACATAAATAAATAAATAAAATAATAAGTTTTTCTTTTAGCATTAATCACCTCTCGTTCAGGGGCGGTCATATCATCATAGTCCTCATAACGCTGTAATGTACTTAAGTGGGCGTTATTTTTAAGAATAACCCTAATTTGATGAGTTAATAATATTGTTAGGCCTACTATGCACTGGTCAGGCCTACTATGCACGATCAGGTCCATTTAAAATTTTATTTAACCTAGTTTTTTTTCCACATTTGTCGAAAATAATTTGGCCACAACGTGCAGTGCACCTTTTCGCCCCGCTGGTCTTCTAAGATAAGGTATAACACTCGCACTGTTGAATGCCTTTTAGAAACAATACCTAAGCTCGATTACACTAAAGGAGTCGACACTTAGTCTCAGATAGGTATAACATGCAATATCCTAGAAACTTTAACTGATTACTAAGAAAGGCATTTTATCTGATTAAAAATAAATTTTAGTTAACCAAAACTACATTTAAAAAATACAATAATTCCATTGTTAAATTTGGTTATTTAATCTATGGTATATGCTGTATACCTTAAAAAGTAATACCTTTTTTACATTTAGCTTTAATTCCGCGGCAGCGTATTGGACAAGGAAGTGGGCATCGCAAGTTTGTGGCGGATTTCACTGGAAGTCAAAGGACTAAGAGGAACAGCGGGAGCGCATATAAAATTATGGGCTAGCACTGAAGTGATAAGCAAGTGGCACGGCAATGGTGTGGCGAGCTAGTGGCAAGTGAAGCCTTTGAAGTTCTCAAAAATTAAATATTTTAGGGGCTAGTGGTGTCCAGGGACTCCACACACTTTCCAAATACCATTTCATTCTCACTCTTCTTTAATGCGAGCTTCTGCATTTATTTACGCAGGTCTTAGAGATTCTTTTTGACACTGACTCACCACTTAATGGTAGCCACGTCACCTGCTTGCAAGTGATGAGGCGGCGATGTGACGAGCTAGTGGCAAGTGAAGTCTTTAAAGCCCTCAAAAATTAAACATTTTGGGTTTTGAGATGAGAGAAAATGGATGCTAATTGTCAAAATTTTCTGCTTTTAAAAATATATATGGGTAGCATATGTGAAAAAACTGACCTCTCCAAATACCAAATTACATAGGGACGTATTCTATTCTTATGTAATAAAAAGATGAACAGCAAAAACTTCTTTTACTTTTGCTTAATAAAAAGGAAACAAAATTATTCTTTTCTCTTTTCTCATATGGGTGCATTGCACCTATACATTTTACTTCTTGGGGTGCATTTGCCCCAGTGCACCCACGTACTCGCCGCCACTGGAGACTAGTGGTACCCAACCATAGATAACCCACATTTAGATCCTCAGTGGCAAGAAGCATTTTTCGGATTTTTACAACCTTGCGCAGTAAACAAATCGAGGGTGGGCGAAGATGCGCACTGAGAGAATACAACACCGGCACTCCGTGCCCTCCGCCGCGTTCTGATTGTGACACTCATTAGCTACCGTACTCCGAACGAGAAACCCAGAGAAGGCGTCGTAAATTCTATGCGATAATGCGGATAACCTGTTTGGCACCAGGAGCGTTCACCCTCGATTTGCTTGCGCACAAACCCGTTTTTTCGCCCATGAAATATAACTTTTATTTCGCGCAGGTAATAACATTGGCAATCCATTGAGATTAGTGTACCCAACTGACTCCGCATACTTTCTAAACACCATTTGATTGCCACTTTTCTTTAATACGCGCTTCTGAATTTATTTACGCAGGTTTTAGAGATTCCACTTAACACTAACACACCACCTGGCCGCCACGTCACTTGCTTACCCTTTTACTGCGCTCCCTGCCTAAAGGCGACCTAAAATTCAGAAGAAACCTTAACCTGCAGTTGTTTTTTGCAGTGAAAACATTTCTTTCATATCAAGGGTGATAAAAATTAACGAACCTATAACTTATTTGCAAAAACTCCCAATGATGCAGAAAATACCGTTCTGGCACACGCTGTTCCTCCACGTTTCGGACACGCTTTTGCCGCTACGAAAAATAGGTACGTCAGACAAGTTTCCTTTCTATAAGATTGTTTATAGGAATTTCCTGTAAATAGATCAAAACCCGATTTAACAAACAACATAAACAAAAGTAACACTTTCTGTCCTTTTTTAAATTGTTTATTTTAAAGACCGCCAAAGCACACTTTTCTCTTAGTAAAGATCTCTAGATTAGTTTGCATGTCTAATTAATTATTATAATTATTTAAATTCTTTCCTAGGCTTGTTAGGCGAATATGTTTAAAATATTTTATTAGGTGATGCATTTTAATTACAAGATTGGGTGCAATTATATTCCCAATCACTAATTTACGTAAAAATACCAATTTAATTATAAAATAAAAAAGCCCTGCTTATTTGTATTAATCTATTATAAAATTACAGTGTTTTAATACATTATTACCTTATTCTGAAAACGTTTACACCCTCCCTAGCAAACACTATTTGCCGGCAATATACATTTTTCATATTGGCATTGATGGTAAAGCATTGACAATTGGTGGCAATAATTTTTCAACATCTAATACGTATTAAAAAGTCAACCCTAAATTAACACTCAATCGCCAATAAATTTTACATGCAGGCGTATTGCCGGCAAGCATAGAAAAATGGCGACATACCAATCCTGATTAAATAATACATGCCTTCTTGTTGCAGGCAAATAAATATTAAATTTTTAAAGGCAAACCTTCAATGCATATTTATAATTTTTAAACAATATTAATAACATTGGCATTTAACTAACATTAGAGCAATTTTTTGATCTATTTTATTTATAATGGCAGCTAAACAACATTATTTTTTGCTTTTTTACATAATTTAAAGGAAATGGCCTTTTCATAACATTTTATTGTTACAAATCATGCAAATAAAAATTAAGTCAAACAAAATGATTATTATGTATTTTGGAGAGAAATAAAAAAAAATTATGGTAAAATTAGCTAGGTTATTTTCGACCCAAAGTGGAAAATTCAAATTTCCCGCTTAGCCGAAAAATTGGACGATTTTGAAAGATGAAGAAAAATGGCTTTTGACCGCTTTGTGCAATCGGTTTCCGAAAGATCCTCTTTGTTTTCTTCGTGGTTTTTTAGCTTTTTAGTTTCTTTTTTTTTATAGTTTTTTAATAGACATAATTAAGTGTATTTATTACCTAGTTAGTGTGTGTTGTGTGATTGATTGGTGATGCCTAGTCGAGAAGGCGAGTTATTCAAGTAGACTGTTAGGAGCTGTCAACATTTTGTTTAAAACCTTTTAAGTTTGTAGTTACTTAAAAAATTATATGAAATAAGGAAGTTGCCTTATTAAAAATTTTTAAGACGTGTTAATAAAAAATATGAAATATATTTAATAATGTTTTTTTTTTACATTTAACCCTTTAAAATATTTCTTCCTATGTTTTGGATCCAAAAATTAAATGTAAGTGTCCCTTAAATACTTACTATTTTTGAGTGTTTTTTTATTTACTATCTTTTTTTTTAATTTTATTACATACTTTTAATTTTTTAAGGTTTATTATTACTGTATAAAAATTTATATTATGTAATTTTTTTAATGATAAAGTTTTCCTGCCTTTTTTCCTCTTTTTTCGATTACAAAATTCTAAATATATTCTTTTACTTTTGGGACATTCAATTTATAAAACTTGCAATACTTATTTAATGAAAAATGCCATTTTCCTAAACGCATTTTTTCATCATAACTTGCAACACGTGGCCCAAAAACGGCCAATTGTCCACTTTTGTGTCTTTTTGATACAGGGCAACACAAAAAGTATGATTTTTTAAACGGAACACCCTGTATATTAAATCATTATCGAAAAGGTATTTTAATCAGCCAGAATTTTGATAAATGTCTATTTGGTACTGCAAAAGTGTAGAAAAATGACCCTTTTTATATTTTTTTTTCGTGCGGTTTACATTATATTTAAGATATGTTCTGTAGTTCGGCAGATTCATTTAATGGATGGTAATTATTTGGGTACACGCCAAAAATTAAATTAAGGGTACCAAAAAACCAAAAAAAAAAAAAACAAGTAAAAAGATAACTAAAAATCGACGTTTCGGTGGCAAGTCTGCGACCGTTGTCAAGATAAAATAAATAAAAATAATAAAAATAAAAATTAACTATTATTAAGGTTTTAACTTTTAAAATGTTTATCTTTTTTAGGATATTCTGAAATCTGAAATATGTTTGTTTGGTTATAGTGTCATAGTGACATAAATAACTGGTTGCTGGTGTATTTTTGTTTATATTACAAAAAAGGTGAATAGTTAGTTAATTTTTAGTCTTCCTGAAGATACTTCAGTATCAAGCAAAGGCAACCAAGTGTTATTTAAATTAACTGAAATTAAAGCTACACAATTATCTTTATTTAATAATATCATAGAGTAAGGAAATTATAAGAGTTATCATGGAATAGCCGATTTAAGGACAGGTCATGCGAAAATTCCCAATATAATTTTATTCGTTTCTCGTTGAAATACCGCCAGTTAGTCATTTCAGTAAGCTTACGTGTCTCCTCACCGCTGATGTTACACGAGGCGAGGCTTCGACCGACGCATTTAAAGTGTAAACTGGAAAAATGACAAGCCTGCCGCAAAAGCGGTACGAAAATTTTAGCATGCCATGGTTTCTCTTATCCGTAGGTATGTTACTTTATGATAATATATACGCACTTTCTTTGATTTTGTATTTTTTAGAGCAAGTGTCCTTTGCTAAAATTTATTTTTTAACCTAATTTTATTATTTCTTCAAATTTTTTTTGACGTACTTAATTAAATTAAACATAGGAAGTTGTGTTAGTTTAATTCTCGGAAACCGGAAAAACCATGGACCACTGGTTAAATTGCAATACTTACACGTTTTATAAAAGAAAAAAAATGTTGTGGTTTTTATTGGATTAAAATTTTATTTACGTGTTTATAAGTGGGTAATAACCTATGAAATTATTCTATTTTTATAATAAATTAGTAAACATAACTATTACGAATGGGATTTTTTAATTTTACTTTTATCAGAATAATAGTTTTTCGTAAATTAATAATTTTACATTGGAAGCAAAAATATTTTTTTGTTGTGTGGACAGCTTAATAGTAAAAAAAAATTAAAAAAAGTGATGGCTAATGTATCCTTATTTACCTTTTCTTAATTTTTTTTTATCTTTGGACAATCCTCGAAGGCTGAAAGCCTGAATACTAACGTACCGTGGGTGTCTTAAGCAAGGTAAGAGGAAGTTTGTTAACACGGGACTTAAAAACTTGAAGATTTGGGGGAAGGAAAGACCTCCGCTGGCAGCAGGTTCCACAGTCTAGAAACTCTAGGGATAAACAACGAACGAAATGGGAAGTTCGGGGTCTGTCCAATTGAACTGTATAGGGATGTATACGGGCGACACCACGAGTTTCTCTATTGGGAACTGCAAGAGGAGGGATTATACTGGATAATTCGTCGGAGCAGAAGCCGTAAAAGTATCTATAGAAGAGCGATAGATCTCCCACAGCTCGACGATGGGCAAGAGAAGGAAGTCTTTGAGTAAGTAAGGGATCATTAATAAGACGAACAGCCCTTCTTTGAATGGCATCAAGAATGCTGAGGGTTGTAGGGGATGCCATTCCCCAGACATGAGAACAATTTTCCAGAGAGGGTCGAATTTGGGACACATACAAAGTGTATAAATTGGAAGGAGAAAAATACTTTTTGGCTCGGAAAAGAAATCCAAGCTTTTTTGAAGCCGCGGTGGCTATAGATACAATGTGTTTATGCCAGTTGAGGTTATTCTCAAATGTGATGCCCACAAGGTTAAATATGTCCCCGCTCTGCAAAACCTCAAACACTCATAAGCAAAGTATGAGTGTTTGATGATTTTTCGCGACAAGGAACACGACTGTGTTTTGGATGCATTAAATTGAACGAGATTCCTAGCGCCCCAATCCGATATCAAATTGAGATCCTGTGAAAGAGATATCTGCATCGCCCTGCGTTTGCTTCCCAAGTCGGGTTGAGAGATTGGTTTGGGAACCTGAAAAGTGGAGTGAAGGGTACTATCGTCAGCCTAACTATGAATGGGATTGGTTGTGGAAGAAAGAAGGTCGTTGATGAGAAGAAGAAACAAAGTTGGTGCTAGTACTGAACCCTGTGGCACTCCAGCATTAATTTCGTGAAAGCTTGAAGAGTGGCCATCACATAATTCTAAAAAATAATCTACAAACAAAAAAAATCTTAGTTTAAATTAATTTACTTTGACTCAAAACAAGTTGTGAGTTGTATACAGGATCAGCTAAATGAGATAACACATAGGCGATATGAGGAAAAGAGATAGTCTAACGCGAATACTGGCATGTAACATTTTGGATTGGATGACTAATCGTGCATTGATTGTTGTTGCTTTACCGGCCCATATACCTTTAACTTTTGCTTATACAGTATAACGAACAAAATATATTCTTCTTATTTGAAACTGATATTTTTAAAAATATCTTTTTAGCAAATTAAGCAAAAGCATAATAATAATTCGGTCAAGTAAATATAAAGTAGAATCTGGCAATATAACCTTTGTCTTGACCAAGATATTTCAGTTTTGCTGTAAGAATAGATTTTAAGAAAAATTGTTTCTTATTTAACAACTATATACTTGTTGGAAAAATTTAAAGTAGGAATAACATTGTTTTAAATAAAAAAAAAACATTAAAAAAATCCATTTATAATTATATGGAACATTTTTTTGATTGTTAATTAATTTGACTGTCATTAATTTAAACCAAAGCCGCCTATCTTAAAAAGTAAATAATTGCATGTTTTCATGCTGTTTATAAAAATAAGTTTCGACTATATTATACTTTTAGAAAGATCTCAGTGTGGCAAATAATAAGACAAAAAAATTGTGTTCTATTTAAAAAGTGCAACTTTGGCTAATATCTCAAAGAAACTAAATCAGAGAAAATTTCAAGTACGCCACTGTATTCTGCGTAAAAAGTTCTATAAGGGCCCGTTTTTATCTTTTCGATAAGTTAGCAGATACCTGAGATACGAGGGGTTACCGAAAATACACAAAAAGTAGCACGGTGTCGCGAATACCGCATCTTTGTAACTTCACTCATAACTCAAACCTCGTAAAACACACGAAAATAGGACACCCTGTATAATGATTAAAATAAAATAAGTTATTATTATTTCCAAACTAATAATAATTTTAAATATAATAAAGTAAACAATTATGTTTTCTTTTGTGAAAGCAATTATACTAAGTTATTTTTACGAATTAAAAAAACAATGGGATACTGTCAAACAAATTGACACTTATCAAAAAACATTTGACTGCTATTTACATAAATTATTAAAAGACATTATTATGAAAAACGAAATAGGCTTTTTAAATGCAAATAAATTCTAACTGTATCAAAATGGTTGGACTATTTACTTCAAATCGCGTGTCAGTTTTTAAATAAATTGCTTTTTTATACACCGTTTATTTGAAAATGAAAAAAAAAATATATATATATATATATATATATATATATATATATATATATATATATATATATATATATATATATATATATATATATATATATATATATATATATATATATATATATATAAAAATATATAAACCTGTTGCAACTGCTATTTACTTTAAAAAATGTCGATTTAAAAAAAAAATAGTGGTAACTGGATATAAGTAAATAAATTACATTAATTTACCTAAAATTAATTATTACCGATTTTGAATAAATAATCTACAGAGTGAATGCATTCTAGAGAGATACTTTTTTAATTCTTTCTTTCAGCAGGTTCAAAAACTATTGTAAAAATAAGTAAATTAAAGTACGATTTGTTGCAGCATCATTCATATTTTCCAGATGTAGCTTTGACTTCCAAATGTGAAAAAGGTGAGCCAAGTTTAATACTAAAATTATACAATGGCTGTGGGCTTCGTCGCAAAAAGAATAAAGATCTAAATGAGTCCCATGTTCTGTACAAAATCCAAATATGTATAAGATCTTAAAGTAGATTAGATTTGACATGGCCAGTTTTCATTACAAAACCATATAAGGTCAGCTGTAATCCTGACATATGGACAAATGGAACACCTCCATCACTTGACAGAGGCTTGGATTGGTACACCAATGGCTAAAATACGGATGATTAAGTAGCTGCTGGTGTATTTGGAGCAAGGCCCAAAGCGACTTTTAGCCTCCCATTAGGGAGGCATGCCACTGTATACCAGGCAGAAATATATGCTATTCTAGCATGCGTTCAAGAGAATATAAAAAGAGGGTATCACAACCACATCATTCACATTCTTTCAGACAGCCAGGCTGCTCTAAAAGCCTTAGATGCCCATCGTATAACATCCAAAATTACGATGGAGCGCCTGAATAGTATCAAAGAGCTCGCCGCCAGGAACAACAGGATATAACTTCTGTGGGTTCCTGGACACTCGGGAATAGAAGGCAATAAAAATGCAGATGAACTAGCGAAAGCTGGGTCGTCTAGAAGGTTCAGCGGTCCAGAGCCAGTACTAGGAATGTCCAAAAAGTTGACGAAAACAACGATAAGCAGATGGTCTCAACAACAACATCTTGCTCGTTGGCATACATTACCTGACCAAAGACATGCGAAGGAGACACTGGGCGATCCTTCCAAGGAACTAAAAACTGAGGTCCTCCAGCTGGAGCGCACTCAGCTGAGACAAGTACTAGGACTTCTGACAGGACACTGTCATCTAAGAAAACACTTGCAAAAAATGGGCAGTTACAATGGACCCATACCATGCAGGCTTTGCGGGAAAGAGGAGGAAACAGCCTCACACATAATATACAACTGCATTGCACTGACACGCAAAAAACACAGTCTATTTGGGAACTTACATAGCGGAAACCCTCTCCCGCATGAACATCTTGGTAGAAATCTACTAAACTTAATAAAGGGCAGTGGGCTTCTGTAACAACGGAGGGGTGCACAATAAGCCAATAGGCTGCAGTGCAAACATGGTCGAATGACCAACCCCGCCTCAAACCAACCAACCATAAGCCATTTTATAAAGTTATTTAACTTTTTAAAATATATTTTTTAATTCTTATGAAAACTGGCCAAGTCAAATTTTTTCTACTTTAAGATCTGATACATATTTGGATTTTGAGAACTCGGCACCTATTTAGATCTTCATTCGTTTTGCGGTGAAGCCCACAGCCAAACATAATTTTAGTATTGAACTTGTCTCACCTTCTTCACATTTATGTTTTTGATGGGATATCAATACTTTTTGTGAAGAAAACTAGCCAGGAAATTAGATTAAATATATTTTCTGGAGTTTCCGTGGCATAGTTTTCTTCTTTATGCTATTGTCTACAGTTTCTTTAACGTTAGAAATAACAGAGCGCATTGCTCATTCATTATCTGCCACCTTTTTAATATGCTTCCTGTTTATGCTTAACCATCGTTTTTTGTATGGGCACACCACTTATTTTGTAACTTACCTTTTTCTATTTTTATTTTTATTTACATAATAATATAAATACAATAATACATATATTGGGATTGTTCCAACTATTTACTTGTAATGGTTCAAACGCTACAATTAAAAAACCTTTTTTGGTATGGGAACCCCCTAATTCATCCTATTTTTTCAACTTTTTTTATTTTTAGAATTTTTCCTACGCTGAAAGTGTCAGTCAGGCAGTGAAAATTGACGACTTTGAACCTTCATATCTTTATAACCGTTTAAGCTAACTTCATGAAATTTAAACTTCTAGTTGTCCTTATGAATATAAATAAACACACGTAGTTTCATGTGTTTACGTTAAATATTATTCTATTTTTTTTCTTAGTTTTGGTCCCTTCAGGTCCAATCCACCACTCTCCCCTTCCGGACTATGCTTTCTAGGGCTTCGTCGGCGGAAAATCTGGATAATCGAGCTCGTAGCTCCCAGAAATTCCAAAAGAAAACAAAAATAATTCTATAATCGATGCAATGCATAAATTGTCGCCTGTCAAACCAAGATCTGCTACAGGTGTTACGTATAACCTTCACTTTCACTACTGATAGTTCCCATGGCACGCTCATCTATTTCCCGCCATTTTGAGACATGCCTTGTGTTCACCACCAAACAGGATATCATCAGCTTATAGGAATCTTCGCTTACAGTGCTTAGATCCAGAAGAAAGATTCCGTCAATTTAGCGTAAATCTTTCCTTGATCCCCGAAGGTAATAACGTCCGTACGGCACCTCTAACCGCCACTCCGGGAAGAACTTTGTAGTCCTCTATGCACGTCCGCACTGTCCGGAGGTCAAACAAGGTTTTGAGTTATGGAGGGCTCAAAAGTGGCACCAAGTGGTTCGTGTAATACTACATCGGCGCTCTTGAACTTGGCTTGACACGCTGCCTCGTGTCTAGTGATTTTAAACTAAGTATTAAACATTAAAAATATCAACTTAAAACATTTTTTTTAGATTACCTATATGGAAAAAATGTAAAGAAACTGGATCTAAAAAAATAATTACCATTAAATCTGTATTAAGTTATTGTTTATACCTTTTACAACATTAATTTGGGTTTTAAATGGTATAAATAGTAGGTAATATTTGATACAAATTAGTCGGTCGCTAAAAAAATATTCATATTATATGGTTTAAAATTAAAGAAATAAAAAGTTTACTTGTTTTTCTTACGGATTTTAAAATAAGAAGTAGTAGCAGCCACGAAAGACAATTTTAACAATCTTTTAAATTTTCATTTTAGTGATGGAATTTTTTAATTAAAAGATTTTTCTTAAGTATACCGAATTTAAGGTAAGTTTTACTGAATAATAATATACATTTAACATCCACAAAAATATTTTTTTATTAATTAAAAAAACCTCAGCAGCTTTCCAGTGACGAAATTTTTGTGCGTCACGCTCCAGGGCGTAAAGCTCTTGATCTGCTATAAAAAGTTAGTCACTGGAACGCATCCCTAGACAAGGAAAGAGAGATACCTTTAATATAGATAATTTTAAAATTTAGTTTTTTTAACCCTTTGTTGGCTTTATAATAAACTCACCAGAATTAACCATAAAAAACACGTTTTGAGCACGAAAACCAAAAGATGGGTTGGTGTATGAGGGACAAGGGGAAAGAAAAACGGGGTAGTAGAGGTGCATAACACTTTCCGTCACTGGAACGCCATAAAATAGAACGAAATGCTCCTGAGCTACTCGGGAGCGCTCTATATGCGTCACTGGAAGGCGACACTGATATATACAGAGAAGGGTGATTTATTTTTGAAAGTTCATCTTTGTTTCGGTGCGGAATTTCATTTACACAAGAAAAATATCAGCACGTTTAAGTTTTTACTTTAAAAATGCACGTAACTCAAACTGGTTTGCCGGTAGAAGTGAACAAAATAAATTTTTTAAAATCAACTACGTTTTCATTTCTAATATTTTTCAGCAACTGCAAAAAATAAGGAACAAAAAAGGATTGGCTCATTAAAAATAGTTTTCCCATATACATTTTTGCCGGCGTTGTACATTTAATTTACTGGCATTGCCAACACTCTTTAATGGCAAGGCATTGGCAAAAAGGTATCAGAAAGACGCGAAAGTGGGCAATTGACCGTAATTAGGCCACGTGTTGCAGATAATGTGATGGCATCCGTCATTAATAAGTTATGATAAAAAAATACATTTAGGATGATGGCATCCATCATTAATATGTTATTGGCAAAAAGATAACAAAAAGACACGAAAGTAGGCAAATGCAGATACTCCCAAGCAGCAAGCTGACGTCTTATTGACGAAAATTGTCGCATATACTTTTTTAAAAACCTCAAATGATACGATATTTTTATTTGAAAATTAAAATATGAAAAAACTCCTTACTGCATGCAATTTCCTTGCAATGCAAAGTACCATCTCTCGGAACACTGTCCAACTTGGAGATGCAGATTTTTACACTAGCCGAAGATATTTCTTTCAAAGCTAAGTGAGATCACCTACCGCAGACCGCTCTCGACTTATTTTTGTCTAATGGGTACGGTTTAGACGATAAAAAGCGAAGATATTGCAGAAACGTTAGTAGTTGATTGTCCATTACGCCATCTATCAGTATGCCAAAAAAACTATTAAATAAATATAATATTTTTTATTAACACGTCTTTAAAACTTTTAATAAGGTTTTAAACAAAATGTTTACAGCTCCTAACAGTCTACTTGAATATGTTGCCTTTTTGACTAGCCATCACCAATTAATCACACAACACACACTTATTAGGTAATGAATACATTTAATTATGTCTGTTGAAAAACTCTAATTTTAGCTAATTTTACCATCATTTTATTTTTATTCGCTCCAAAATACATAATATACATTTTGTTTGACCTAATTTGTATTTGCATGATTTTTAACAATAAAATGTTATGAAAAGGCCATTTCCTTTAAATTAGGTAAAAAACATAAAATAATGTTGTTTAGCTGCCATTATAAATAAAACAGATCAAAAAATTGCTCCAATGTTAGTTAAATACCAATGTTAATAATATGGTTTGAAAAGTATAAATATGCGTTGAAGGTTTGCCTTCAAAAATCCAATATTTATTTGCCTGCAACAAAAGGCATGCTTTATTTAATCAGGATTGGTATGCCGCCATTTTTGTATGCTTGCCGGCAATTCGCCTGCATGTAACATTTATTGGCAATTAAGTGTTTATTTAGGGTTGACTTTTTAATGCGTATAAGATGTTGGCATAATATTGCAACCAATTGCCAATGCTTTACCATCAATGCCAATATAAAAATGTACATTGCCGGCAAATAGTGTTTGCTGGGGACCTACTCTGTATATTTTTTAATTTGTAATAAAACATAATATTGCTTATACATGTTAATGCACGAATTTTTCTGGAGAATGACAAATTGAAAATAAAAAAATTTCTCATTTGTTGTATACTTAATGGTGGGGACCACACTGTATAAAGAGATAAATAAGAAAAACCCTGTATAGTTGGCCAATAAACTTAATTACATTTTAATAACATACCGAAATTTAACGCGTATCGCGTGCTTGTCGTCCATTTCATATCAATAAATTGGCTTTGCAAAATAATGTAAACAGTGATATGTAAAAATGACAAACTGATTTTGTGTAAACTATAATAAATTTTGGTTTAATATCGGTAGTTTATAGAAATTACCAAAAATCGCTTATTTTTTGGTTTGTCGACAAACGAAACATTATTATACGCCTGTACTTACCAGTGATTGTTACAAATGTTTTGAAAACTATATTCTAGGTAATCACATTTTTTTAATAGTAATTTAAAAACATAATCTATTTGTTTTATTGTGATCCTAAAAATTTAAAAAATTTAAGCAGGTACAATAAACATTTCGTTTTGTTTTTTAGCTTACATGACTTTACTTAAGCTCATTAATTTATTTTTAAAACGCAAACACACAGTGTAACCAAACAAAATTTTTCAGGTTTTTAAACGGCATGTAAATGAGCTTTAAAAAACACAACCTTTTCCTAATTTAACCTAAGCTGTATCTCCTGGAAGTTTGATCTCATAGTTCTCAAACACTCTGTATATATTTTTTACGAGAAAATGACGAATACGACCCCTTTTCAATCCTGGTTAAACGATCCTGTCCCGGAAAAAAATATCAATACAACAAGCTGATTGCTAAGATGAGACTATCATCAAACACAAGTTATATTAATTAAACCAATAAAATAATCAAAATTATTTCAAAATTTTTTTTTTATCTGTTTACATTATTTTGTCACTTCTCCGAAAATCAAATCACAGTTTGGACACGTGTCACTTTAATTCGCATTATAAAAACAATTGTTTTAGGCCAAGATTTTATTGTAATAATCCCTAATAAAATTTATGGTAACGATCATAAAATTTATTAGCACATCAAGATGAACGTTTTTCTAATGAAAATTGTTTTATTTGATTATTTGATACATTAGAGAAATCTGATACAAATTGATTTTTACGTTAAAAACATTATATACTTTTTTGGTAATTGTTTACAAATCGAATGCATCGCCGATTTTAATGAAATTTGGTATACGTTCTTATCGTTTTCAAGATATCTATCATCAAAGTCGAAAAGCAAGTTTACCGTATTTTCGCTGTATTCCCCTTCCTTTTTTTTAACAATTTCTAATTTAAAGCTAAATTGGTAATCAATATGGCGGCGTTACGACTACTGTGCTTGAAATGATTGAATGTGAAGCTTTGCAATTTTATGGAAAAAAAAGGGCGAAATAAATAGAAAAATGGGGTTTTAAAGGGTGTAAAACTCAAGAATTGCGTGTAAAAGAAAAGGAAATATAGTGAATTTAGGTTACCCTTTTTCCATTCAAGATTGATATTAAATATCTCGAGAACAAAACGTGTGCGACCAAAAATGCTTTCAGATTTGTAATCAGCGCCCTAAAAAAAACCCGTATACCAAATTTTATTAAAATCGGCGATGCGTCCGGTTTGTAAACAATTACCCTATTTTTTGGTTCTGAATTGAAAATTATTATTATTAATCTTCGATATTGTCAATTACGGGGAGAAGTGGACTGTTTTTTGGCATTTTTAAAATCTATAATTTTTCCACAATTCGCGTTTTCAAACTCTCTAACCCTCATAAGTTCAAAACTACTGCACCGATACTTTTAAAATTATTTAAACTTCAGGCTTAAAAGTATTATATTAACCATAGTACAAGATGTCCAAAAAGTCAACGATAATATTAAAATGGCTGGTGGAACAACTTATAAGTATCCAATAACACATAAAATAACCTTAGTAAAAAATCGATGGTTTTCGAGATTTAGGCACTATAATTATATTTTCATAATTTTGAATCACCTTGTATATCATATGCTGATTTTTATTAACATATCTGGTAACGCAAAAGTGTAAAAAAATAACTTTTTTTAGTAAATTAAGTATGGGGAAGTATGGGAAAGTTTGGGGAAGTATGGGGAAGTATGGAGAAGTAGGGGAAGTATGGGGAAGTATGGAAAAGTTTGGGAAAGTATGGAGAAGTATGGGAAAGTATGGGGAAGTACGGGGAAGTATGGGAAAGTACGGGGAAGTATGGGGAAGTACGGGAAAGTATGGGGAAGTATGAGAAAGTACGGGGAAGTATGCGGGGAATTATGGGGAAGAACGGGGAAGTATGGGGAAGTATGGGCAGTATGGGGAAGTATGGGAAGTATGGGCAGTATGGGGAAGTATGGAAAAGTATGGAGAAGTAGGGGGAAGTATGGAAAAGTACGGGGAAGTATGGGAAAGTCCGGGGAAGTATGGGGAATTATGGGGAAGTACGGGGAAGTATGGGCAGTAAGGGGAAGTATGGGAAGTATGGGCAGACAGTATGGGAAAGTATGGGGAATTATTGGGGCATTATTGATTAGAAAAAAGATTTAAATACATGGGTATCTGTGTGTTTTAGATTATTTTTTCTGTTCATATTTCCTACTTAGGTCTATCCGTAGATACTTTGTAGATTTTTTAAAGAGAACTCTTAGTTTAATGTTAGTCTTTGATTTAAAAAACAGCCATTCAGTGTTGCAGAACTAAAATTAAAATTTAAAAATGTAAATTTCTTTTGGTGTGAAAAAAGTATCAATATCTCAGAAACCAAAGATTATTTACTGGGGTTATTTTATGTTTTTCTGGATACGTAAGGGTTCTTTCATTACCCCTTTTAGTATTATCGTCGACTTTCCGCACACCCTGTATAGCCCACTCCTAGTACTATGCAACTTTGGGTTACTTTTCTACATAAAAAGGCCCAAAGAACGACATTCTCATTTAGTCTGTTGCCTTAGGTGCTCATTATGGCTTAAATTCACGTGTCATCGTCAAAAGTTGCTTAAAATCCATCGTATACCTAAAAATATACACCATGTATATATTTATATCTAATTTATGAGCAAATTATGTTAATTACCATACTTAAAAAAATAAAGAGGTTTTTAAATAAAATAATATCCAAGCGCAAGAAAGGTTTTCAAAAATCTCAATATATAGAACAAAGCAATTGTGTTTATCAGATCTCTAATAAATTGCCAATAATAAATAAATCAAAGCAATTTAACAAAAGCTTTATTAACCGATTTGTAACATTTTCAAAGCAAAACGATTTTTATCGTACCTGCAATATATTATGTATAATGCAACATACATTAAATGTAGATAAATACAGCCAATTATATTTTTGCAAATTTATCAATAATTACTTACTTACCTTTAATATATATGTTAACATTTTTATATTTTAGTTTATTTAGGTTTTTAAATTTAAAATGATCAGTTTTGGGGCGTTGGTTTCTATAGCATTCATTGTGGCTCTATCCGATGGGTACTTTTTACATGGGCGACCAAATAAATTTAGACCTCATAATAGACCTGAAGAAGTCAGGGCTGAACCCACAATAGTCTTGTCACATTGTGTAAGTATCAAGTTTTTCTGAGACAGAATTTTACACCTGAGAACGGACAAAGATAGAACTGCCTAAAACGTTGTGTAAAGACGATAAAAGTCCGAAATTCCAGCAATGGATGGTGATGGCCAATTCGGTGGGTCAATCCGCACCATTGTTAAATATACTAATTATTTTTTCAATTCTTGGTTATTACAGTCTATACTATTACTTTAACGCGTTATCTGTTTTACTGTTTAACATATTATCACTAAAATTTAATAAATTACCTACAATAAAAGGCCTAAATTAAACTTTATAAACATTAGTTTTTACCCATGGAGCAGGTTGACCTACCAATTACCAGCCACTGCTACGAAATTCCTTTAATGTTGTAAGTCTTTTTACGTTTAAAAAATGCAAAAAATAGTTTTTTAGTTTCTTTTATATGGTTTCAGTTATTTAGACATGGAAATAGAACCCCAGAACTGTCAGAACTATATCCAAAAGATCCATATTTAAACTACTCTTATTATCCACTTACACATGGACAGTTAACCAGAGTAAGTATTTATGATAAAACCGTCTTTTATCTTCTAAAAACAAACGTTACAAATTCAGTCAAAATCGTAATTATATGCCAAAAAACTAATATTTATTATATCTTAAACATCTAGAATTTAAATTCTAAATTCAAACTCTTTGCTCCGAATTTCGATTTTAAACTTAAGGTTTAGACTTTTGAGTGTGAATTCAGACTATTTTTCTTTAAATTCAAACTTTAAACTCTAAAATTTGGACTTCAAAGTTTTAATTCAGATTTTGAGACTTTTAAATTTAAAGTTGAAAGTCTGAATCCAGAAATAAAAGTCTAAATTTCGAGTTAAATGTTTAAATTAGAGAAATCAATTTAACGTGGAATTTCTATGGTTTGGTAAAAAGAAAAAATATTGAATTTATAATAGTAAAGATGGTTTTGTAATTTTTTGAAAACGGTTTCATCAGACCCTGCCTTAATGCCTGGGTTTTCTTGTGTGCTGGTTCTGATTTGTTAGTAATAAACACGTCGCGCCACTTTAAAACGGTCAATGCGGAATTTTTGTCAATGTGTGGAAAAGAAACGATCCTAATCAACAACAAAGCAAGCCCGATTTGTTCTTCTATTCGGAATGTTTACATGCAGGCATATTATGTCTAATCTCTGCCTCCTAGTGTTTTTTATCTTTGGACAATTCACGAAGGCTAAGCCTAAATACTAAAGATCGTGGGTGTCTTAAGCGGGGTTGAGCCGGGACTTAAATACTTGGGGGAAGGAAAGACCTCCGCGGGCAGCCGGTTTCACTTTCTATAAACTTTAGGGATAAAAGAATGAATAAAGTGGAAGTATGAGGACTCTCCAGTTGAACCGTATAGGGATGCATACGAGGCGCGACGAGTTTCTCTGTTGAGATACGTGAGTGAAGGAACTATACTGGACAATTCTTCAGAGCAGAAGCCATGAAAATACTAATAAAAAAGCGATAAATCCCGCACAGCTCGACTCTCGGCGTATAAGAAAGTCTTTCTGTAAGTGAAGGATCATTAATAAGGCGAACAACTCTCCTGGACGGGAACGCCATGCCCCAGATATAAGAACAATATTCCAAAAGAGGTCAAATTTGGGACACATACAAAGTGTATAAGAAGAAAATACTTTTTGGCTCGATAAAGAAATCCAAGCTTTTTTGAAGCTTCTATGGCTATAGATACAATGTGTTTATGTCAGTTAAGGTTATTCTCAAATGTGACGCCCACAAGATTGAAAGTGTCTTTGCTTTGCAAAACTTGGCCGCTCATAAGTAAAGGATGTGTATTTGATGACTTTTTCTCGACAAAGAACATAATTGGGTTTTAGATGCATTAAAATGAACAAGATTTTTGCCCCAATCCAATATTAAATTAGTGTTTAATACACTAAAAAACAATTTAAATGTATTAAACTGGCACGACGCGACGTGTATATCATTCAAAAAGAACAATAGTTTTTGTATTAAATTCTACGGCTCAAGTGAGGTCCTTTCAGGGCCGTATTAACTGTTTGAGGCGCCCTAGGCTAGAAATCCCGGAGCGCCTAAAAAAAGCCATTTCCTCATTTTCGCGCCTATTTTATTCCAAATCACCTTAATCACAGAGAAATTAGTCACCCAAAATCCCCGCTCGACCTAAACTTTTTAAAAACTCCCCTGTCCAGCGCCTATTACTCCCTGTCTGGCGCCTATTTTTCATGGCGCCCTAGGCTGTAGCCTAGTCAGCCTAATGGATAATACGGCCCTAGGTCCTTTTCTAGGGCTCAAGTTTGGGATTATTTTTTTTATATAATAGGTCTTTTATAGGAAGGTAAACGAAGAGAATTTTCAATCGGAAATGCACTTAGAGATCGCTATGACAGCTTTCTAGGAATGTACTACACTCCGGATCTAGTAGACTCATGGAGTACTGATAGAAACCGTACCAAAATGTCCTTGCTTTTGGTACTAGCAAGTCTATTTCCTCCGAAATGTTCGGAGGTTTGGAATAATAACTTAGATTGGCAGCCTGTTCCATATAACTATCGTGCAGGTAACAAACATTATCTGTATTATTATACATTACCACTAGTCAAACCATGGTTGTATCGAGGGAGAGCTCTCTATTCACCACGACTTGATACAGCCTCACTGATGAGTTCCTGTAAGGCAGGCGAAACCGGTCTGGGGAGAGAGTCGTGGTGGATAGTATAGAGAAGCAGGACGTTTTCTTTTAACTGTCTTTAAGGAGAGTCAAATACTTTGTATAATACACCAAGACAGTAATTTTTTCCTTGTACTTTAATATATATATATATATATATATATATATATATATATATATATATATATATATATATATATATATATATATATATATATATATATATATATATATATATATATATATATATATATATATATATATATATATATATATATATATATATATATATATACATATATATATATATATATATATATATATATATATATATATATATATATATATATATATATATATATATATATTTATATACTTTTTACAGTTCTCTTTATAGTCCCTGGGCCAGTTATGAAATGAACTTTATGATAAAAACATTTTTAAAAACTTTTGGGGGGTTCTTTTTGACGAGTCTATAAGGAATATTCATACCGCCATACAGGATGATTCAAAAATCCATCACGAACTTAAGGGTCTGGTTCTACTTGACAAAATGAGGGTAGAGCTTCATATATATTTTTTCAAAATATGATTCGTTTTGGAGTTACAAGCCGTCAAAGTTCAATTTTTATTTTGATTTTTTCGCCATATTGCATTTATTTTTTAACCAATTCAGTTGATATATGGCACACAAATCGAGCTTTGCAGATTTTAAAATTTTAAGATAAAAGTACTTTTTTAATACCGCCAGAGGGCACTTTACCTAAAACTTAAAATTTATTTACATCATAACTTTTTGTTTTGACAGATATCGCAACGCCATTTTGTAGACAATCAAAAACTTAAAAATAAGGTAACCCTTATTAAAGTCGATAAACCTCACCGTTATTTTTTTTTAACACGCCGTAGTTCAAAAACTAAGACGTTTAGAACATATTTTTTTTCGCCCTTTCGGGGTCAACCCACCCAGGCCCGACGACCGCCCCCTAGGTGGTGCACTGCAGCCTGAAGGCTTATTTTACCTTGACCCCTACTCCTTCCCATTCACACACCATTCATTCCATATCTTGGATGGTTGTTGCTCGGTCCGTTCGTCACCCCCGAGCAGAACACCGCGTGCCGTTGCCCAAAACCCGCCGGTCACCCATCCAAGTTATGGGCGCGCACTTCACTGCTTAACACCGGAGATCGACGCTTGCCGAGACAACCGGAGCAGCCACGAGCGCGAGGACATATATTTATATGAAGTTTTTTTCATATTTTTTGTTGTAGAATCGTTTGGTTAATTTTGTCGGTGAGTTACTGGACACCCTCTGTGTATGTAGGTAATTTGATTGAAATTGACGAAAACTTTGATGTCTTTTGGTGCCTAAACGGTGAGGTTTATTGACTTTAATAAAAAGTACCTTATTTTTTAAGTTTTTGATTGTCTATAAAATGGCGCCCCCAGCTTTGCGATATCTGTCAAAATAAAAAGTTATGATGTAAATAAATTTTAAGTTACCTTCTGGCGGTATTAAAAAATACTTTTATCTTAAAATTTTATAATGTGCAAAACTTGATTTGTATGCCAAATATTAACTGGATTGGTTAAAAAATAAATGCAATATGGTGAAAAAAACCAAAATAATTCGTGATCGACTGCGCCTAAACGCTGCATGCCAATATCAAATGTTTCGGGTGTTGAACTGGGCGTCACTTTCTTTTTCGAACAAGTTTTCCCCAATGTTTTACATGCAATCCTTTAACATTTTGCCAAAAAATGGTAAGGATTAGTCATGAAAGCATAGGGCTCAAACACATGTTTTGGGTATCATGCTAGAAGGGTTGCGTGATTGTAACCCTTACAATTTTTGGCACAATGTTTAGAAATTGCATGTAAAACATTGTGGTTAACTTGTCCGACAAAAAAGTGACGCGTTTGCCCAGTCCAACACCCGAAATATTTGACACTGACAGGCTGGGTTAAAGCGCCGCTTCCATATGTGGCGGTATGAATATTCGTGGTAGACTCGTCAAAAGGAACCTTCCAAAAAGTTTTAAAACTGTTCTTATATCATGAAATACATTTCATTACATTTTTTTTAGAAAAGGACGATTCACTGCTTTATGGAATTTCATGCCCAAATTTTCTTAGAGAATACGAAGAAGTCCAGAAAACTCCGAAAGTTTTAGGGGAATTCGCCGAATACTCAGAAAGTTTAGCGTATATCTCTGAAAATTCCGGTTTGAACGCTACCAGATTCGAAGATGTTTATAATCTGTACTTTGGACTTTCTACCGAAGAAGAGTATGGTTTGAAATTGCCAAAATGGACTAAGAAAGTTTGGCCTGAAATTATAAATGAAATTTCTTTTAGGCAATATGATATTTACACCAAAACTACCACTTTAAAGAAAATGGCAGCAGGTAAACATAATATTTATGCTTTTTACATTAATTTTTAACACTATATATAGCACCCAAAATTCACTAAAGTTAAAGAAAATTAATAGGTAGTGTTGTGATAACGTTAATACGGTGGGTTATCTCAGCAACTGTTAAATATAAATTAACAAAATTTTGTGCCAAAGAGCAACTGAACATGAAGAATTTAAAAATTGTATTTGCAAGGTTGCCAAATTTACAGTTTTCTCCATTGTTTGGGAAATTTTGAGATTTTAGATGAAATACCCGATTTTTTATTATTGTAATCAATTGCTTGTATCCACTTTATTATGACCTGATATTATCGTTTTTTACTCCTGTCAATTTCGAAGATATAGCATCATGCTATTTTTGAAATTAATACAAAAACGGTTAGGTATGGTCAATTATCTAAAAACGATTCAACCAATATTCGTCAAAATTAGTACAGGGGTAAAACTGGACCTTCTAAATTCATGAAAAGGATTTTTGCGACAGTTTCAAAATTCTGAAAAAAAATGTTAAGGATAGGGAACAAGGAAATTTAATTTTAATTCAAAATGTCGAGATACTCTCTTGTACTAATTTTGGTTGGATCGTTTTTGAGATAATTGACTATACCTCGTCGTTTCTGTATTTAAGCTTGATGCCATATCTTTGAAATTGCTAGGAGTAAACAAACAATAATATCCGGTCTTAATAAAGGTAATACAGGCAATTGATTACAAGAATAAAAAATAGAGTATTTCATTTAAAGTTTTAAAATTCCCTAACCTACAGAGAAAACTATAATCTTGGCAACCTTGCAAACGCAATATTTTAATTTTTCATTTTCAATTAACGGGACTACAAAGTTCTTCCCGGAGTGGCAGCTACAGGTGTCGTACGAACGTTTTTTACCTTCGGGGATCAAGGAAAGATTCACGCTAAATTGACGGCATCTTTCTTCTGGATCTAAGCGCTGTGAGCGAAGATTCCTATAAGCTGATGGTATCTTGTTTGGTGGTGAACACGAGGTATTTCTCAAATGGCTGGAAATAGATGGGCGTGCCATGGGAACTGTCAGTAGTGAAAGTGAAGGTTATACGTAACACCAGTAGCAGATATTGGTTTGACAGCCGACAATTTATGCATTGCATCGATTGTTGAATTATTTTGTTTTCTTTTTGGAATTTCTGGGAGCTACGAGCTCGATTATCCAGATTTTCCGCCTTGGAAAGCATAGTCCGGAAGGGGAGAGTGGTGGATTGGACCTGAAGGGACCAAAACCAAGAAAAAAATAATAGAAATAGAAATAGAATGTTCAATTAACCCTTAAAACAAAATTTGGTTCAAATTTGACGGTTGCTGAGATAATCCACCGTTCCGCCTTTTTCTACTAACCCTGTATTCCATTTTTAGGTTACTTAATACAAAAAATGATTCAAGACACAGAGAAAAAAATCAGAAATGAAACTGAAACAAAACTCTTTCTCTATTCAGCACATGAAAACAATATAGGCCAGCTTTTCGCCACTCTGGACTTGTTCGAGTATCCGCATGTTCCTACTTATGGTTCCTACGTACTCTTTGAAGTACATTTAATTAATAATACTTACGGGTTTAAGGTAAAGTACTTTCCCATTTCCACCAACCTTTTAAGGGATCCCTACCCTTATAACACAAGTTGGTTTTATGAACGTTTATAAAACATTCAAGTAGATTTTGGGAAACGTAGGATAAACATTCTCAAACGTTCGTGAGCTTTATTTAAACGTTTTTTAAAAGTTTTGTGTTGGCAAAAACAACGTTTAAAAACGTTTCTTTTGTGCGTTTACTGAACGTTTTTTATAGTCCCTAAAACGTTCTAGAAACAGGTTTTTAAAGTTTTCTTGGGACGTTTTAAAAATGTTGTCATAGTATGTTTTTGTACGTTTTCTAAACGTTTTAAAAATGTTGTTGTATGTTGTATTGCTGAATTTATACAGACAAATAACATTGAAATAAAATAAGAATATACAATTAGATTATTTGGAACTTCTAATTGGTTATTCCTATTTTATTTTTGGCATTTGTCTGTATAAATTCATTATTATGTTTTATATAAATGTTTTCGACATTTAAATAACAAACTACTTTTATCTCAGATTGGGCAGAAATTACCTTATTTATTAAATTATATATAAAAATAGTATATTACATTACAAGTGTGGAAAATGACTAATTTCACACGAGTGGAAATATTGTAGTGTGTAAGAAAGTCATTTTTACACGAGTACTGTACACTATTTTTCCTACGACCACAAATTATTCACGAAAAAAAAATTAAAGTTTGTCTTTACAGAAAAAATAAAAAAATTGAGAACTTTGCAACACTAGAGTAATTTTTACTTTGTAACACTAGTGTGATATGTACTTTTCCTCACTGCTATATTATACTGTTTTGACAATATGTTTACATCGAAAATCACCTACCTAGAAGCATTATATAACTTTTATTATTTTGGAATTTAAAAGGCCCTTACTTAATAAAAATGGTATGGTTGTAATAGTTTAATACGGTTTTCTGCTATTTTAAGGGTTTTTTAAAAATTATTGATACTTCATATTTTAGACACTCTTCTAAATAAAACGTAAGTGGCACATATTCAAAATAATCCGTTTTTTAAAAATATCAGTAAACAAACTTTCGGGACCGGGAAGTGAAAAGGGGTGCTGGGTGGAGTAAAATTGGTGAAACGAGGTAATGAAACTGAACATCACATGTAAAATTACATTTTTTCCTTATATTTTCGAGAAAAAATATAAAAAATATGAAATTTGTAAATGCATAACGCAAAGTCTTAAAAGTAAGGAAAAACGACTACTTAACGTCAGTTATACCATGCAAAATATGGAAAGCATTTGGCAACGTTGGAAGGGTCTGATTCTATTTGTGAATGGATAAAAGAAAGTGGATTAATAAAATGTGTATTAGCCACAGGTTTAATTAAGGGATTAAAAAAAAGATTTAACTAGTTGTAACATGTATTTTGTTCAAAAACAAAATTTTTCTATTTAAAATCGCTTTAAAAAACTTCCGGAAAGATACTGCCCAATTTACTACAAGTCTTTCTAAAAAATACATTGGAACATTCACAGGTAGTAGCCTACAGTATAAATTTACCACCATCGTGGAAAAGTCTTAAGTAGTACATATTTGGTTCATATTTGAACCATGCTCGATTTTAAACTCAAATTACCGATGTTAAATATTATTTTCTATTTTAAATATTGATAATTTATTTTAAATTTTTATTTATTTTTTTAATTCCAAGTATTACATTTTACAAAAACACCCATTATTAAATATTTCAGCTATTCGTATCAGTAAAAAAAATGTTCAAAACCACTTAATTATTATCTACTTATGTTTTGTAGATGCCTAAACTATAATTATATTTTAAAGTAATATAAAAAATATTTTTGTTTATATATATTTTTACTAATAAATAAAACACGCGCTTTGTTGTCAAAGCAATTAAAAAATAATTAACTTTCAATTTACGGATTAAAAGTCCATAATGATAAGGTTGTGAAATATTTAAGGAACATGAGTTCAATAACGACATTTTCATTGTTATGACGAAGTACTTAAATTTAGGGCCAGATTACTTCTGTCGAAGCCCCTAGGAAATGGAGCTGTCGGGGCCCCTTTGTCATAAAATAAAAAAAAACAAAATTGCAAACCCAAAAAACGAAATCCTTTCCTTTTTGAGATAACAGTAAAACAATAATGAAGGCAAAGAACTCTTAAACCAATTTTCAACATTAGAATTTTAAAAAATACGCAAAGGTACTTTTCTACCTTCATTTACGACCATTCAATCACATTTTACACACGGATCTCGATGGATTGCCAATGTTATAACCTGCGCGAAACAAAAGCTACATTTCATGGTCGAAAAAACTGGTTTGTGCGCAAGCAAATCGAGGGTGAACGCGCCTGGCGCCAAACATCAGACTATCCGCGTTATCGAAAAGTATTTGTCGACGGCGTCCTGGTTTTCTGTTCGAAGTACGGTCAAAGATTAATAAACATATTTACTCTTTGGTACGGTAGCTAATGAGCGTCACGGTCAGACCGCGGACGAAGGGTACGGGGTGCCGGTGTTTGTATTATGCCACGGCTTTTAAGTGCGCATGTTTTTTAGGACATTTACGTCAAATAATAAATTTGACTCTATAGTTTAGTTTTTTTTTATCTTTGGACAAACCACGAAGGCTTAAAGCCTAAATACTAACGTACCGTTGGTGTCTTAAGCGAGGTAAGAGGGAGTTTGTTGACACGGGACTTAAATACTTGAAGATTTGGGGGAAGGAAAGATTTCCGCGGGCAGCAGGTTCCATAATCTAGAAACTCTAAGGATAAAAGAACGAACAAAGTGAGAAGTTTGGGGCCTGTCCAGTTGGACCGTATAGGGATGCATATGCGCTGAACCACAAGTTTCTCTGTTGGGAACCGTGAGTGGAGGAACTAAACTGGACAATTCTTAAGAGCAGAAGCCATGGAAGTACCTATAAAAAAGCGATAAATCCCTACAGCCCGACGATGGGCAAGAGAGGGAAGCCTTTCTGTAAGTGAAGGATCATTAATGAGACGAATAGCTCTTCTTTGAATAGAATCAAGAATGCTTAGGGTTGTGGGGGACGCCATGCCCCAGATATGAGAACAATATTCCAAGGGAGGTCGGATTTGAGACCCATATAATGTGTATAAATTAGAAGCGGAAAAATACTTTTTGGCTCGAAAATGAAATCCAAGGTTTTTTGAAGCTGCCGTGGCTATAGATACAATGTGTTTATGCCAGTTAAGGTTACTTTCAAATGTGACGCCTACAAGATTGAAGGTGTCTTTGCTCTGTAAAACTTGGCCGCTCATGTTCGTCCACCCATTCATTTGTTTACTGCGCGAGGTCGTAAAAATCCGAAAAATGCTTCTTGCCACTGCGGATCTAAATGTAGGTTATCTATGATTTTACACTTTACAACCACTGACGTGGATAATATTTTTAAATTACTATACCTAAAAACTGGGACCCACACCAAATTTATAACAGATGCTAGTGGCCTTACGAGAAACACTTTGGTAAAGAAAATTTTAATTTCGACATTTGCAAAAATAATTGATTTTTGGATTACCCCCTACCCTCAAGAAAAATCGAAGTTTAAAAACGAATCTTTATAATTTTATTTCTTTTTTTTATTGAACACAATTGCTCCCCATTTAATTTTCTTACCTTAGGACGACCATTTATAGATTTTTTTTTAAATAGGCCATTCAAAATTTTTTATACGAGATGTTTAAAATTTAAGGTAAATTTAAAACATCCCGTATTTTTGTAGACAAGAAAAACGTAATAATAATATATTTTAAATAAACAAAAACAAATAAATATATATTTTTTTCAGATATACTATCAAAATTACAATGGCACGACAACTCCAAAACTCCTCAAATTGCCAGCATGTGATGAATTTTGTCCTCTGGACAGTTTCAAAAGTCTCGTAGCAGAATTTATACCTGAAGATGGTCTGTGTGGAAACTAGCAAAACCCTTAGTATTTTTAAGCCAAAGATTTTGTAATTTATATTTTGTTAAATATCGAAAATAAGTACTAAAACCAAAAAATTAATAAATATTTCTATGGTAGTAAAATTAGTATTCTTTAAGTACTATAAACCATATTTGACCCGATTGTTCTATTTTAAATAATCTAAAATAACTTTTAGTTGTGAAAATGTTGATTTTTTTCGATAAGCTTTTGTTTATAATTTACTATTTTATATTTTTAATGACAAAGTTATAAACATTTACTTTTATTTATGTTAATTTATTAAATTAAAAAATCTCCTTACCCAGAAAACCCTCTTTAATATTTGGAATATAGATACAAAAGAGCTAATATAGCCGCTCAAACTGAGAATTGACATTGACAATAGTCGCAGAGGAAATAACGCTTTTTATTTTTTACCAAAAACTAAATTTTAAGTTTGTCTTTACAAAAAAAAAATAGGAAAACAATTGAAAACTTTGTAACACTAGGGTGATATATCGCATCAGCTTTTTAATGGCATATCGGCGGTAAAATTTTTTAGCTAACCGCTAACTTCAAGTCTGTTGCAAGGATATTTATTCGGGCCCCAAAATTATACATATACGCTTTTTATTAAGAAAAATACACTTTAAATAATAAAATGCTTATAAAAATTCCTTATTTACCCTAAAATTGTTTTGTTTTAAATTTTTATGAAAGTGTTGTACAGATAACTTAAACTTAAAAAATTAAATAAATAAAAACTTGAATAGAAGGCAATGACTTGGTATTTAGGCATTCTAAATAGTTTTTCTATTTAATATTTCTTTGTATTTTTAGAAATAAGGGTAGATACTTTACTTTTAGGCAGTTTTTATTCTTTTTGACCTACCCTGTATACCATAGAACTTTTAATAAAACTAACTACAGCTTATATAGTTTGGATTCCTCGTAGAGAAACAACTACTTCAGTAGACTGTATTGATATTTTCACAATAAATAAATACAGAATGGTCAAAAATAATAGTGAAAATTATAACAAAAACCTTAAAGGTAAATTATTTTAAACAGAAACCCCCGTATTTTTTATTTTATCCTATTAAGCATCAAAAATAAGAGTAACTTTGTACAAGGATGTCTATTCCAAAAATTAATAGTTTTTGAAGTATTAACAATTTAATATTTATCTATTCCAACAATGCTTTTAAGTATGATCGTTGGCAACGGTATTTAGTTGGCTATGGCGCCGTATTTCGAAGCCCTGGCATACTAGAAGCCAAACTAAGTCGCACCTAAAAGCATTGTTAGTATAAATAAATATTAAATTGGTGATATTTCCAAAACTATAAATTTTGAAATGGACATACTTATACAAACTTACCCTTATTTTTGGTGCTTAATAAGATAAGGCAAAAAAATGGGGGTTTCCATTTGAAAAAATTGATTTTTAGGGTTTTTTCGTTATCATTTTTAACACGCTTTTATTAACTTGGGTTGTCACTATCTATCTATGTAACGGAATCTTTGAGCCTAATTTTAACCAACTTCCAGCTATTCGATTTCTTTGAAACTTTGCACACGTATTAAGAACCCATGACAATGCAATAATCTGCAAACAGTATCCCGTTATCCTGGTTTGAATCGCCAGGAAAAAAATTCCATTATATTATAAAAACAACACCTGTGTTGCCATCTTTTGGCAACATCCCAAACTTTAGCTACTCTTGACAAAATGGCGAAGGAATTTTTTAGTGAATAAACTGGAGCATTTTTACATACATACATACATAAATGCATATCGAACTAAAAAATGAAAAATAAATAATAGTTTAAAAAAAAACTAAAAAACACGCTTTTATATGCAACCGAACTAAAAATTAGAAAATAATTTTTCATTAAAAAAATATTGTCACTTCATAGTAAAAAGCGTGGGGTGCTTAATATATTAAATGTTATAATTATTATATTTGCCAATATCTATGAGGGAAAAGTTATGAAAAAATAGTAAAATGCACCCCACGCTTTTTACTATGAAGTGACAATATTTTTTTAATGAAAAATTATTTTCTAATTTTTAGTTCGGTTGCATATAAAAGCGTGTTTTTTAGTTTTTTTTTAAACTATTATTTATTTTTTTTAATTATTATTTTTGACCACTCTGCATTTATTAATTGGAAAAATATTAAAACAGTCCACTAAAAAGTTCTTTCTCAACAGGAATCCAACCCCAACTCATATAAAAGGCTTTTGGTTTGAAAAAAAACACTGTTATGTGATTGCTTGCAAACGTCACTTTTGACATAAAATTTAAAATAAGTCAAAAACGGTTTAACTTAGGTATAGAACACTATATATAAAATATGTTTAGAATTTCACACATAATCTAAAAAAAATTAATAATATATAGGGTGTTTCATTTAAAATGGGGAAGTTGACATTAACTTCCGGTATAACCGGAAGTGGTATAGCTGTCAAAATATTTTAGTTGTAAAGTCCTCTACTGACTTTATATTGTTACCAATGTTTTAAAATTTTCCAAAGTTTACTTTTTGAGAAATCGATCGCAGCACTTATTATTACTAGTGTATTATAAGGCATTTTCTATGCATGCAACTGTGCTTTTTGCTATTTTCACATGTGGTCGTAGGAAAAAATGTTGATTCCATTCCGACGAAATTATTTCACTTATTGCAACTACTATTATCATCACCTTGCGTTTTAAAAATTACTTTTTTTACACGAAATTAAATCAATTATTACGAATTACATTATTAGAGATGACGTAAATTAGGGATTACGGAAAACGGTAAATTTTGACCAGTTACCACCGATAAAGTATGATACAGGGTGACCCCTTTTCATTGACCAGGGTTAAGCTAAAGAGATAGACAACTAAAGAAGATAGAACACATCCGAGTGGCTTTCCAGTGACGCAAATAGAGCGCTCCCGAGTAGCTCAGGAGCAGTTCGTTCTACTTTATGGCGTTCCAGTGACGGAAAGTGTTATGCACCTGAGCTACTCCGTTTTTCTTTCACCTTGTCCCTCATGCACCAACCCCTCTTTTGGTTTTTGTGCAGCAAACGTGTTTTTATGGTTAAAGATGGATTTTTAAAATTATTTATTTCAAATTGAATTAGAGATTAAAAAGAGCTTATTATTATAAAGCCAAGAAAGGTTAAAAACAACGAAATTTTAAAATTTCTTAAAGTATCTCTCTTTCTTTGTCTAAGGATGCGTTCAAGTGACTAACTTTTTAGAGCAGTTCAAAAGCTTCAAGCCCTGGAGCGTGACGCCAAACATTTTCGTCACTGGAAAGCTACCCTGATTGCACAATTTCGATTCCGATTTTTAAAACAGATCCAGGGGTGAATGCAAATTATGGCTAAAAGCCGATTCCCACTTAGGGGTGTTCACCCGTGACGCACGAGTCTTCACCCATCAGCTGATTGTCGGGGTTTTTTCAAGGACACGGGTAAAATCATTTCCATGTACATTTAAATCAGAATCACAACTTTTGGGAGTACCAACCGTTAATTCATGTAGGGAATTTTGTCAAAAAGTCGTCACCCATAGGGGAAAATTAGAACCAGTTCTAATTTGGCGGGTAAAAATGCACGAGTTTTAACCCGTTACCCATGACTCGCAGATGTGAGTCGTCAAAAAGCAAGGACTTTTACCCGGGGTAAAACCCCGGGTTAAAACCCCTAAATGGGAATCGGCTTTAACTTGATTTGTTTTGACTCTTAAGTGTTTTTAAATTTTGTCAATTTGACTTCCTGTATATTTTATCACTAATGGAAAGGTCTCTTTAAAAGCTACTACATTTGATATATCTTGTTTTTTAATAGTTTCAGAAATATGGCCATCATCAGGATTGTTTTAATGAAATCCCTGTATAATTTATTACCATTGCCATTGCAAAGATATTTCAAAGAGTTTTAGCAAAATATCACATTTCATATGTCTATCTCTTGTAGTTTTGGAAATTTCACCATCTAAATCTAAAAAATAGTAGATATAATTTTCATTACACATTTCTAATACACTAAGATTTGGACGCTCATATTTCCGTAACTATTGGAGAAAATTGTTATTATTATATAAAGTTTGGTGTTTTTTAAAAGGTCTTTAAAATGTCTTTTCAATGACGATACAATATACAGGGTGTTTGATTTAAAAAATTACATTTTATTATCGAACTCCTGATGATGGCTATATTTACAAAACTATGACAGATAAAATGTATCAAATGTGGTATTTTTACGACTTTAAAAGAAACATTTCTATTGGTAATAAAATAAACATGGAGTTTTATTTAAAAATCCAACTTTGTGTTATAACTTTGAAATAAAAGTTAATGGAAAAAAATTAGGTACGCTATTGAATGCTACGTGAAAATTCCTAACACTTTTCTGTTTACCTTTTTTTTATTATCTCTAATAAGAGGCAAATTATAAGTTCCCTGCCAAACTGACAAAATTAGTATCTTCAAAACGAATCACGTTAGCCATGATTTACTTTTACCTTTGAATTTGTTTTAAAAATGGAATAGCGATTGTGCAATCAGATTTGTTTTATTACAACCTTGGTCAATAAAAAGGGGTCACCCTGTACTCTGTATCAAGTACCCACTTCATATTAAGACACTACATGAAATGTTTAAAAAGAAATACTTTGTTTTTAACCGGTATGCGCATTTTTCCCCATTGTATTAGTGTTCTGTTTAAATGCCTACTAAAATTTATTTTAATATGAATTTATGCAAAGTAACAGTAACCGTAATGACTAAACCAAAAGTAGCTATAAATTCCGCCATTCATTCTTTTATTTTAATTGTATTTATCTAAAATCTTTGAAAATTCTTTAAATTGCTTATACTGACAATAAAGATTATTATTATTATTATTATAGATTAAATTCCGAATATTTCCTCTTTTTTTTACTTATAAGCAATAGCTATTGCTTTAAGCTCGTATTAGATATAAGCACATTATATTTTATATTTTAAAATCTAAAAGTTATAAAGCAATACAGTGGAATTTGTTTTCCCCGTGGCGCAGTGAACGGAGCTTTGATCTTCGAAGCCAGAAGTCGCCAGTTCGATTCCCGGCGGGGGAGACATATTTAGGTAGTAGTTATCTAAAAATAACGTCCGTGGTGGCACTACCGCGTTGTCTAAAAGGTGCTGTGAAATGCAAAATCTGCATGTTTTAGTGTTTGGACAACGTTGACGGAACAGGGGAAATGATGGGTTAAAAATTTAATAACTCGACACCTACGGTACTCTGGTTTTAGGCATAGGCCTTCGTGGGATGCCAGAAAGATACAAAAAAATTACTGTAAAAAGTCAGGGTTTACGTACAAGTAGAAACTCTACTTGAATAAAATATTTTCCACTTCGACAATATCTCCCTAAAACACTAAGATGGTTGTCTTATCAGATATCATGATCCTGCGCCAATTAAAAAAAAATCTATAAATAATAAAATAATTTTAAATCCAATCAGATTTAGTCTCAAAATTTCGACAAAACCAAACAATAGCAGTTTTTGCGCAAAAAAAAACTTTGGTTTCAGACCACTTGTTTGGTGGAAACTTTATAGTTTTTTAAAAACTCTTACAACGCCGAGATGTATTCCAACATAGGTGCGTTTTTGTTTTTGGTTTTGACTGTCCAATGGACCTTTGAAAATGTAACGTTGGAGTCGAACCAGGATACTCTAATATTAACACACGTGGTAAGTCAATTCCTTCTATCTTACCTATTACCGATATCATTATTTTTCTCTTGCTTACCAAAGAGCTATAGCAAAGCTGTCGCTCTTTTATAGGAATTTAGTCTATATTTCATTCTTTTGACTTGCATTTTATTCAGATTTTTTGCCTAAAAATTTCAGTAGCACATAGGAAAACTAGGTTTATTTAAAAATCAACTTTTATTTTTTTAAACTGAAAAAATTTTAACAAAAAAGAAGTCTTCTCTCCAAAACAAAAAAATAAACTAATTAAAATATAGAAATATCAGCTTGATACACACTTTCTTTTGATAAAGACATTTCTACAGTCGTCTTGATTAGGTACCTTTAAAAATAAAAATAAAACTGCCATAACCGTCGTCTCCCCCGTGGCGCTGTGGACAGAGCTTTGATCTTCGAAGCCATAGGTCGCCGGTTCGATTACCAGCAGGGGAGACATATTTAGGTAGTAGTTATTTAAAAATAACGACCGTGGTGGCACTACCGCGTTGTCTAAAAGGTGCTGTGGAATGCATAACTGCATGTTTTAGTGCTTGGACAACGTTGACGGAACAGGGAAAACGATGGGTTAAACATCTAATAACTCGACACCCACAGTACTCTGGTATTTAGGCATATGCCTTCGTGGGATGTCAAAAAACTAAAAAAAAACCTCTAACTGATGGCATTAAAAAATTTGAAATTGGTAATCCAAAACAACAAACTTAAAGCAATAATAAACTATTTAAATAATAAATAGTAAAATATCCAAAATATATTTTAAATAAACATATTTCAATACAAAATACTAATAACTTGCGTGTACGGAGTGTTGCTTTTACATGACTTTCTTTTGCTTCAAGTAAGTCCGCGTAAACCTGACTAAAATAACCTGAAAATGGCTGACTTTTTATTTTTTTCATGGGCATTAACAACTCGATAAATTGACAGGAAAACTATAAGTGCGTCCTATTTAATGCAATATTATTAAAAAAATGAAATTTATGTATTGATCACGAAAATCCCGGGATTTAAGGAATTTAATCCCAAAGATTCCGGGATTACATCCCTAATCCAGGGGCGGTCATATCGACTTTCTGAGGGAGGAGCCATGGGCCCAGGAGAAGTGTGTGAGGTGGCAAAAAACAAAAATTTTTAAGGCAGGTTAAAAATTTTTAAAGACCAAAAAAAAAAATAAAGGTCCTCTAACCTCTTTTTACTTTCGTATCTTTTATAAAATTACACACTTCCATTCCATCGTCAGCCTCGCCCCTTTGACCAACCTTGGGGGACCTCAATAAATGCCCATATTTGCTATTGGACATGTATGAAACACAATCAAATAGAAAATAAGGATGTCCCATCCTTAGGGGCCCCTCCCCTATGACCGCCCCTGCCCTAATTAAGAGATACGAAAAGAAAACCAATTTTAAAGCATATAAATGCACCAAATTGTAACTAACACCAAATGCAATAAAAACCATACCATTGTTGCTAACAATACCTTTTTTATGTTTCCTAGCTTTTTAGGCATGGTAACCGAACGGCTGATAGGGATCACGAATTATACCCTAAGGACCCTTACCTAACCGAACCATATTTTCCATATGGAAATGGACAGCTAACTAAGGTAAGATTCATGTCGTCTAGAGTGGGTCGAAAAGTCGACTATTTTTATTTTGATTTTTGACACTCCAGTGAATTCTCGGCAACTATAAGCTCGATTATCCGCCTCATTGCAGTTGCATATTTTTTTTAGTCCCATACAAAAAATTCATATATCACCATTTGAAAATTCCACACCACTGTTTTTTGACCAATCAAATGTGTAGTTTTGGTTGCATTACCATGACAACACAAGTATTTATCGGAATTTTTTTCTCCTGCCTGGGGTACCCTGGAGCGAATAATAGTGGAAATTTTTTGACATTGAATTTGTTTTAACGTCATGTCTGTCATTCACATACATAATTAAAGGAAATGTTATTTTGTACCATTTGTAGTGTATCAGACATTACATAATATAAAATAATGTAAGGTTTTAAGACCCTAAATGATAATTTTGATATGGGTCTAAAAAAATTAAAATAAAATATTTTTACCAACTGTAGTAATATAAGGTATATATAATATAAAAGAATAAACAATGATCTAAAATTACATATATTTGCAACTACAATTGGTAAAATGGAAAATATTTATTTTATAGTAAAATTTTAAAGCTGGTGTCAAAGTTACAAATATTAATTTAAAAGAATATAATTTAACTCAAACTTGGTGTGAAATTTTCTTACCGAATATCACACGTGATTAAATTATTCCGGGAAATTTTTCTCCTTCGCGAATATTTTTAAAAAATTCTCTCTTGCCTGCGGCTCGGGATAATTTTCAAAATATTCCTGGACTTGAAAAAATTTCCGAAAATAAATTTACAACTAGTGGTATTGTGACGTATAAATTTAAAATACATAAGGGCTACTTTACGTCACTGAGGCAAATGTGCCATATGGAACTATCTTCTTGGACCCTAAGACCGATGGACAAAAAACTATCTTGGCATTTTTTACTAAACTACGGGAACTAATTTAAGTTCGTAATTTTGTACGGGCTTACCCCCACTAGGGGTTGCCCGTACAGGGGCTTAACTAGACTTAAACTTTTTTCTGCACTTCACTGTTACTACCTACTTCTATCTAATATTTTTCTAATTTCTTTCTCCCCATTATTAGGACAATTTCTGTATATATACCAAGTTGAACTTAGTATTTTGGTGACTTATCACGTTGTTGACCCTGAATAAAATAATATGACCTAGACTCTGTTATTGTTTAGTGACAAAAAACCTTGCACTATATTTTCGATTATTTGTTTTAATTTTTTGGATGTGATTTCTTTAATGCCGAAATAATTAAATAAATAATTAAATTATTATAACCCATTTACCCTCTATACAGGGTGTTCACAGTATTACAAGTGAAAATTGAACGTTCTACAAAAAGGTTTCCTATCCTAAAAAAAAATTAACCATTAAAAGATGATCAAGGTCAAAGATTTAAGACTTTTACGAATAATAAGTTTTTTGTTTTTAATTTTGTAACTTACTGAAAAATGATAATTATCGACAATTGCATTTTTACTATTTCTATCGGAAATTAAACGCTCTACAAAAATGTTTTTTAATACTTTTAAGGTAAGTTAAAAAATTCAAAACAAAAAGTTTTTTTTATTCTTTAATTTTTGACCTTAATTATCTTTTTAGTGGTTAGATTTATCCAGATTTACACTATCTTTCAGACCTTTTTCGTTAAGCGTTTAATTTTTGATAGAAATAATAGAAAACTAATTGTCATTTTTTTACTGTTAAAAAATTTAAAACAAAAAAATTCTTTTTCATGAAAATCTCCAACCTTTGCCATTAAATATCTTTTTAATGGTTGGATTTATTTAAAAAAGTATAAAAGATCATTTTTGTTAAATATTTCATTTTCTGAAGTTTTGCTGCATGATTAAGAAACGTTGAGGTATACAGTGCGTCCAAAATTGGTAGGGAATGTATTGGGATTTTGGAAACTTTAAGAGATAGAAAGATGGTTAAATGAGAAAAGTTGTGGGCCTTTTAATGGTAATATTTAATGCCGTTTTGATAACGGTTGTAGCTTATTTGGTTTTTGACATTTTTTTTTACTAAAAATGCGCATTTTAGAAAAAGTGCTGTTGTTTTTTTATTTCAAATAATTTTTGGAATCTGTAAAAACATTGGGGAACTTTTTAAGAGCAATTCAGATTATAATTTCGATGTTTTGGTTTTGAGATACCATCATCAACTTTCGTTTTTCTAATAGCGACCATTACGTTTATTTGCATATTTTTAAAGAAAGTTTTTTTCCTTTAAAATGTGTGTATGTGCTCAACAATTTTTTTAATTTACTTCCTATAAAATAATATACAAAAACCAAATTCATTACGTCTTTCAATTGGCACAAAAACAGTTGAAAAACCATATTTAATAATCTGTGAAAAAACAATGTCCCTTACACTTATTAGCAACTTATTATTTTAAATTATAGCATGTCTTATATTTTTTATTTTTCATTTTACAATTATCATAGTTATCTTTAAAAAAAAATATTTTAATAATTATATAATTTTTTAAAACAATTTTTTTGTTTGGCTTTGTTTGAACTCTTATATGCAATTAAATTGATACCTAGTCAGAATAAGTGGAGAGAACATTGTGTTTTTAGAGCATTGGCGGAGCCAGGGGTGGGCCCGGCAGGACATCAGAATCCCGAAATTTTTGAATGAATGATTTATACAGTGAGATCGCGTTGGTTGAACAAATTCACATAAATTTAGTCAATTGTTTTTCGGAAAAACGCTCGAACATATAGTGAGGTCCTTTTTTGGTCCTTTAAAAAGGGGATGCTACCTTTTCTTAAGATAAAAAATAAATACAACTCCCAAACTGACAGGGCTGTGCAAATTTTCGTGAGATTTGTTGTGAAAAAGGTTTGTTAAAGATTCTATTAATTCTGTTTTATACAAAATTTCTTCAGGGGTGGAATGTTCCCCCGGACCACCCCCTGAATTGAACGCTGCTTGTATTCGTATATTTAAAATATTACGCTTGCAAATTTTGCTGCGGACTTAAAAAGAAGTTTAGAGACTGGTATATGTAAGTATAATTGTGTTCCTGACAATGTGAAGACTATAAATTGGGTTTTTGTATGTTATAGATAATAAAATAAAAAGAAAAAACTGTTTTTGAGCACATAAACCTAAATTAAAATAAAAAAATAGATCGCTTATTAAAAAGAACCTTGTATTACCAATGTGTTTCTTCAAAGTCGTTCATTGTTTTTCAAGGTAGGAAAACACAAGGAGTACTCTGTAGGCAAATCACTTAGAAACCGCTACCAGAACTTCCTAGGTGAGCGCTATTACCCAGAGATAATCGATGCTTATAGTACCGACTACAATCGTACTAAGATGTCATTGCAACTCGTTTTGGCAGGATTATTTCCACCAACAGAAGATGACCTATTTGAAAATGGAATAATGTGGCAACCAGTACCTTATAATTATTTGCCTAAGAATGAGGATAAGGTGTTATTAGGCGTATTATGTCCTAATTATTTGAACATGTATGAAGAAGTTAGCAGGTACTTTAACTTTTTTTCAAAAATATATTGTAAATATTGTTTAATGTAATGTGTTTGCGCCCTTAATATTAATATTAAGAGGTCTATCTTCTTAAATTTCGATTTTTATTTCACTTTTTCAAAAATTATTTGACGTTTAAGTTGGATCCAAAAGTAAGTTTAACTTTGAATGAGTAATTTTATGTAAAAATGTTAAAAAACGTTTTTTGTAGAGCAATAAATTTCCTTTAAGAATCTATGTTGTTCCCAATCTATATTATATTAGTTTTTCCGTTAATTACAAAATTTAAAAAAAGGTAAATCTAAAAGATATGTTAATGTTTGATTATTCGAAAACGGTTCGTCTGGCGAATGTTTTTAATGGGACGTTTTTTGTAAGCAATTTAATTTTCTTATAATATAGGTGCTAATAATTTTTTTATCTCAATAGTTATAGACAGCTTTGTCGCAAAAATGAAAAAACAAAAATTAAAAATCGAAATTAAAAAGATTGACCAGTTAATAGAGAAATATTGCACAGTAAAATAAGGCCAGGCACTAATAATACCGGCCTCGTTTTGTCATCTGAGCTTGCGCAGATGCATGGTGGGATAAGGACTCCCTTAATAAGTATAGTGCCTTGCTTTATTTATGTCTGTTTTAGGTCGTGCCTTATTTTGGTCTTATTTTAACTTCGGAACTGTTCGTATAACCGAACGGCTGCCGACCATAAAATCTAAAAGTTTTTGGAAGTAAAAATACTTAAAACCTTGCTTTTTTAAATGTATTTTTGTAAATGTGTAAAACAAAACCCTACAACACAAAACAATAAAGAAAAAGTACTAAAAAATTTTCCCCATTTTTTTAGGTTAATG